>JAGGNK010008948.1:0-55644 GCA_017590115.1 Montifringilla adamsi | reverse complement strand
GGCCTCGGCCCTGGCAGCGGCAGGTGAGTGCGAGCGAGCGAGCGAGCGAACGAGCGGGGCCCCGCGGGCGGAGCCGCGGCCGCGCCGCTTCCCCGCGGCTCCCCCGGCAGCTGTCACCGGGCTGGGCAGGGCAGCGAGGCAGCAGCGGCCCCGCTCCCCGTTCCTTCCCGGCCATGGCGGCCGCCGCCTCCCCCTCTCTCCTCTCTCTCTCCCTCTCCGTCTCCCTCTCCTTCGCTCCGTCCCCTCCCCTCGCTCCGTGCCCGCCCTCCGCCATCGCTCCCCCCTCAGGGACCCCGCGCTCCCTCCTCCCTCAGCCGCCCCCTCAGGGCTCGGCTCGGCGTGGGTTGAAAGTTGATTGCAAAAGTCCCACCGCGCTCCGGCCTCTTCACCTTCTCCTTCCTTCCTTCCTTCCTTGCTCTGCTCGAAATTCCCGACCTCCAGAAGATGGCGGCCCGCGGCTCGGAGGCCTCGGCTCGCGGAGGAGGAGGAGGAAGGGCAGGAGGAGGAGGAGGATCCATCCCCAGCGGAGCTCCGCCGCCACCGCCCCCTTCGTCCTCCATGCCCAGCTCCGCCCCGTCCCGCGGGGAGGAGGGAGGATCGCGGCGAGCCCGAGCCGGAGCCCCGCAGCCGCGCCGCGCCGCCCAGCCGAGGGGCCCCGGCCGGTTTTTTTTTTTTTAATTTATTTTTTAATTTTTTTTTTTTTTAATTCCCGCTTGGAAAATGGCACCGCCGCCCCCGGCAATGGGGACGGGCCCTGGGGTGGGGTTGGCTGCGGGTGGCAGCGCTTTGTGTGAGGGTGACATTCCCAAAATATCCAAAAATATCCCCAAATATCCGCAAAATATCCCCAAATATCCCGAAATATCCACGAAATACCCTCCAAATCCTCAGGATCCCACAGCTCCAGGTGTCTCTGGAGCGGCATTCCCGAGCCAGGTGCACCGGGAGCAGCTCCTCGCAGGGGGCTCTGGGCCCTCCATTCTCCAAAATTCCCATTTTTTTCTTTTCTCTGCCCTGATTTTTGTGTAATTCCCAAAATTTTTCCCCCTCCCCTCCCCTAAATTTCCTGTAAATCCCATCATTTATTATTTCCCTGTCCTAATTTTCCAAAATTCCCAGAAATTTTCCCTTTCCTTGCCCTAAATTTCCTGTAATCCCCCAAATTTTTGCCTTTCCCTGCCCTAATTTTTGTGTAATTCCCAATTTTTTCCCTTACCCTGCTTTAAATTTCTTGTAAATCCCATAATTTTTTCTTTCCATGCCCTAAATTTTCCGTAATTTCCATATTTTCCCCTTTCCCTACCCTAAATTTCCTGTAATTCCCAATTTTTTTCCTTTCCCCCCCCATTTTTTTCCATAATTCCCATTTTTCCCCTTAATTTTCCACAATTCCCAATTTTCCCTAATTTTCTGCCCTAAATTTTCCACAATTCCCAAATTTTTCCCTTTTTTCTTCTCTAAATTTTCCAAAATTCCCAAATTTTTCCCTAAATTTTCTCATCATTCCCTGAATTTTTCCCAATTTTCTGCCCTAAATTCTCCACAATTCCCATTTTTTTTCCTTTTCTCCGCCTAAATTTTCTCATAATTCCCCAAATTTTCCTTTTTTCTCGCTTGAATTTTCCAGAATTCCCCATTTTCCCCGTTTTTTCTGCCCCATTTTTTCCATAATTCCCAATTTTTCCCAAATTTCTGCCCCAAATTTTCCATAAATGCCAAAATTTTCCTTTTTCCCCCCTAATTTTTCCATAATTCCCAATTTTTTTCCCTTTCCCCCCCTAAATTTCCCCATAATTGAATTTTAAATCCATCAATTAATTAATTTATTAATCAATTTATATATTTCTCTTTTTTGGGGGAAAAAGTTGAATTAAAACCCCTCAAAATTCAGATTTTCTCCCTTTCCAAACCCTTCCAAATTCCCAATTAATTCCAATTAATTCCAATTTTTATTCCCTTTTTTTTTTTTGATTGGGAGGAAATTTCCTGGAAATTTTTGTGGGTGAAAAAATAAGGGAATTTGGGGGGTTTTTAAATGGATTTTTGGGGGAAATTTTCCTTTTTTCTCGCTTGAATTTTCCAGAATTCCCCATTTTCCCCGTTTTTTCTGCCCCATTTTTTCCATAATTCCCAATTTTTCCCAAATTTCTGCCCCAAATTTTCCATAAATGCCAAAATTTTCCTTTTTCCCCCCTAATTTTTCCATAATTCCCAATTTTTTTCCCTTTCCCCCCCAAAATTTTCCCATAATTGAATTTTAAATCCATCAATTAATCAATTAATTAATTAATCAATTTATATATTTCTCTTTTTTTGGGGGGAAAAAGTTGAATTAAAACCCCTCAAAATTCAGATTTTCCCCCTTTCCAAACCTAAATTCTCCACAATTCCCATTTTTTTTCCTTTTCTCCGCCTAAATTTTCTCATAATTCCCCAAATTTTCCTTTTTTCTCGCTTGAATTTTCCAGAATTCCCCATTTTCCCCGTTTTTTCTGCCCCATTTTTTCCATAATTCCCAATTTTTCCCAAATTTCTGCCCCAAATTTTCCATAAATGCCAAAATTTTCCTTTTTCCCCCCTAATTTTTCCATAATTCCCAATTTTTTTCCCTTTCCCCCCCTAAATTTCCCCATAATTGAATTTTAAATCCATCAATTAATTAATTTATTAATCAATTTATATATTTCTCTTTTTTTGGGGGGAAAAAGTTGAATTAAAACCCCTCAAAATTCAGATTTTCTCCCTTTCCAAACCCTTCCAAATTCCCAATTAATTCCAATTAATTCCAATTTTTATTCCCTTTTTTTTTTTTGATTGGGGGGAAATTTCCTGGAAATTTTTGGGGGGGAAAAAATAAGGGAATTTGGGGGGTTTTTAAATGGATTTTTGGGGGAAATGGAGGAAAAAAATGTGGATTTTTGGGAAAATTGGGAAAATATTTGGATTTTTAGGGGGAAAATGGAAGAAATTCAAGGAAAAAAGGAAAAAATTGCAGGGTTTTCCTGGGAAAATGGAAGAAATATTTGGATATTTTAGGGAAAAATGGAGAAATATTTGGATTTTTTGGGAAAAATTGGAGGAAATTGGGGATTTTTAGGGGAAAAAAGTGGATTTTTAGGGGAAAATTGAGAAAATTCCTGGATTTTTTTTGAAAAATGGAGGAAATTCTGAGGAAAAAAGGAGATAAGTCCAGAATTTTCATGGGAAAATGGAGGAAATATTTGGATTTTTAGGGAAAATTGAGAAAATTCCAGGATTTTAATGGAAAAATATGGATAATTCCTGGAATTTTTTGGAAAAAATTTTCCCATAATTGAATTTTAAATCCATCAATTAATCAATTAATTAATTAATCAATTTATATATTTCTCTTTTTTTGGGGGGAAAAAGTTGAATTAAAACCCCTCAAAATTCAGATTTTCCCCCTTTCCAAACCCTTCCCAATTCCCAATTAATTCCAATTTTTATTCCCTTTTTTTTTTGATTTGGAGGAAATTTCCTGGGAATTTTTGTGGGTGAAAAAAGAAGGGAATTTTGGGGGTTTTTAAATGGATTTTTGGGGGAAATGGAGGAAAAAAATGTGGATTTTTGGGAAAATTGGGAAAATATTTGGATTTTTAGGGGGAAAATGGAAGAAATTCAAGGAAAAAAGGAAAAAATTGCAGGGTTTTCCTGGGAAAATGGAAGAAATATTTGGATATTTTAGGGAAAAATGGAGAAATATTTGGATTTTTTGGGAAAAATTGGAGGAAATTGGGGATTTTTAGGGGAAAAAAGTGGATTTTTAGGGGAAAATTGAGAAAATTCCTGGATTTTTTTTGAAAAATGGAGGAAATTCTGAGGAAAAAAGGAGAAAATTCCAGAATTTTCATGGGAAAATGGAGGAAATATTTGGATTTTTAGGGAAAATTGAGAAAATTCCAGGATTTTAATGGAAAAATATGGATAATTCCTGGAATTTTTTTGGAAAAATTGAGGAAATATTTGGATTTTTTAGTGAAAAATGGAGGAAATTCAAGGGAAAAAAGGAGAAAATTCTGGGATTTTTATGGAAAAATGGTGGAAATATTTGGATTTTTAGGGAAAATTGTGGAAGTATTTGAATTTTTTAGGGAAAAATGCAGAAATATTTGGATTTTTTTTTGGAAAATGGGAGAAAAAAAAGTGGATTTTTAGGAAAAATTGAGGAAATATTTGGATTTTTTGGGAAAATTTGAGGAAATGTTTGGATTTTTTAAGTGAAAAATTGAGGAAATTCAAGGAAAAAAGGAGAAAATTCCAGGATTTTTGAGGAAAAATGCAGGAAAATCTGGATTTTTAGGGAAAAATGATGGAAATTTGTGGATTTTATTGGGAAAAATGGAATAAATCCAGGGATTTTCAGGGGGAAATGGAGGAAATCCAAGGAATTTCTGGAATTTCTGGAGCTCTTTTTCCTGGTTTTTGAAATTTAGGGAATTTTTTATTCCTGGGTTTTCTCCGAAGGAATTCGCCCCAAAAACTGCAGGAAATTGGGAGAAATCCACAGGAAAAATTGAGGAAATATTTGGATTTTTTGGGAAAATTTGAGGAAATATTTGGATTTTTTAGTGAAAAATGGAGGAAATTCAAGGAAAAAAGGAGAAAATTCCAGGATTTTTGTGGAAAAATGCAGGAAAATCTGGATTTTTAGGGAAAAATGATGGAACTTTGTGGATTTTATTGGGAAAAATGGAATAAATCCAGGGATTTTCAGGGGGAAATGGAGGAAATCCAAGGAATTTCTGGAATTTCTGGAGCTCTTGTTCCTGGTTTTTGAAATTTAGGGAATTTTTGATTCCTGGGTTTTCTGTCTGCTGAAGGAATTCGCCCCAAAAACTGCAGAAAATTGGGAGTAATCCACAAAAAAATCTGGAATAAATCTGGGATGAATCCATGAAAAATTTGGAAGAAATTGATGAAAAATTCGTGAAAAATTTGGGATAAATCCATGAAAAATTGAGGAAAAATCTGGGAGAAATTCATGAGAAATTCAGGGAAAATCCAGGAAGAACCTGGGAAAAATTCATGAAAAATTTGGGATAAATCCAGGAAAAATCCGGGAGAAATTCATGAAAAATTTGGGAGAAATCTGGGAAAAATCCGGGAATAAATCCAGGATAAATCCATTAAAAATCTTGGATAAATCTGGGAGAAATTCATGAAAAACCTGGGAAAAATTCATAAAAAATTTGGGATAAATCCATGAAAAATTCAGGAAAATTCTGGGATAAATCCAGGAAAATTCTGGGATAAATCCAGGAAAAATCCGTGAAAACCTGGGAGAAATTGACAAAAAATTCAGGATAAATCCGGGATAATTCCGGGAGAAATCCAGGAATAATTCATGGAAAATTTGGGATAAATCAGGAAAAATCTTGGCGAAATCTGTGAGAAATCAATGGAAAACCTGGCAAAGATCCAGGAAAAATCTGGGAGAAATTAATGAAAAATCTGAGAGAAATTATTAAAAAATTTGGGATAAATCCAGGAAAAATTAATAAAAAATCTGGGATGAATCCATTTTAAAACCAGGAAAAAATCAAGAAAAAATCGGGAAAAAATTGGGATAAATCCGCGAAATTTTCAGGAAGAATCCATGAAAAAAGTCCATGAAAAATTTGGGATAAATCCATGAAAAATTCAGGATCAATCCAGAAAAAAAAATCATGAAAAATTTTGGATAAATCCACGAAAATTTCAGGAAAAATCCGTGAAAATCCTGAATTTTCCCTGGAGCTTTTCCCAAAATTTTCTCCAATTTTTCCCAGATTTTTTCAAGGAATTTCCTGGATTTTTCTCAGAATTTCCTAAAAATTTCCAGGATTTTCTGGATTTTTCCCAGATTCTTCCCAAATTTCCTTAAATTTTCTGGGATTTCCTGAATTTTCCCCAAAATTTCCTCAATATTCCTGGAATTTCCTCGATTTTTTCCTGGAATTTCCTCCATTTTTCTGGGATTTCCTGGATTTTTCCTGGAACTTCTTCAAAATTTCCGGGATTTCCTGGAGCATTTCCCAGATTTTTCTGAGAATTTCCCGAATTTTTCTCAGAATTTCATGAATTTTTCCTGGAATTTTCTCAAATTTCCCCAGGTTTTTCCAGGATTTTCCAGATTTTTTCCTGTAATTTCCTCACATTTTGTGGGATTTCCTTAAATATGCCAAAATTTCCTGATTTTTTTTCCCAGAATTTCCCGATATTTCCTGGAGAATTTCCCAAAATGTCTCAAATTTTTCCTGGGATTCCCTCCAATTTCCCAGAATTTCCCAAGCTCAAATTTCCCCAGGTTTTTCCAGGATTTTCCAGATTTTTTCCTGTAATTTCCTCACATTTTGTGGGATTTCCTTAAATATGCCAAAATTTCCTGATTTTTTCCCCCAGAATTTCCCAAAATGTCTCAGATTTTTCCTGGGATTTCCTCCAATTTCCCAGAATTTCCCCAATTTTTCCTGAAATTTCCTGAATTTTTCCCAGATTTTCCTCAAAACTTCTGGAATTTCCTGGAGTTCTGCCCTGAATTTCTTTGGTCTTTCCTGGAATTTCCTGAATTTTTCCAGAATTTTCACAATTTTTCTGGGATTTCCTGGAATTTTTTCCCAATTTTCTGGAATTTTCTGGAGCTTTTCTGGGATTTCTTCAAATTTTCGTGGATCTTGCTGGATTTTAATGGAATTTTTTTGGAATTACTTTTGTTTTTCTGGGATTTTTTTTTTCATATTCTAAAGGATTTTTTAAAGGAATTTTTAAAGGAATTTTTTTGGATCTTGGTGGATTTTAATGGAAATTTTTGGGATATTTTGGAATTTTTTGGGGATGTTTTTTAGGATTCTTTTTTATTTTGGGGGATTTTTTTGGTGATTTCTTTTTCCATTTAAGAAAAAAATTAGGATTTTTTGGGGGAGTTTTTTGGGATCTTTGTGATTTTTTATGGAGAATTTGTGGATTTTTTTAGGATATTTTGGGATATTACGGAATTTTTTTGGATTTTTTTTTAGATTTTGGTTTTTTGGGTTTTTTTTGGAAGATCTCGGTGGATTTTTTTGCAATTTTGTGGATATTTTGAGGATATTTCTGGGGTTTTTTTGGCATCTTTCAGGATCTTAATGAAGTTTTTTGGTTTTTTGTGAATTTTTGGAGTAATTTATAGGAAAACCTGAGGAAATCCAGGAATTTTTAAGGAAAGGTCCCTTCAATCCCATTCCGTCCATTCTCCCAAGATCAAAAAAATGAATTAATTTAAAAATCAAATACTTTATATTAATGTAAAAGTATTTAATTTAATTTCCAGGATTTTTCCCACCTTTCCATCCGGAATGAGCAAAAAATTCATTTTCCCTTGGAATTTTTTGGGATTGAGATCAAACCATCCATGGAAAAACCTCAAAATTCCAGGAAAAATCCCCCCCAAAAAATCCCAAAATAATCCCAAATCTTTCTTTCTGCAGGATTTGGGATATTAAATTCCCATGGAATTCCTGAGCTTTTAGGATTTCCCTGGAAAATCCCAAATTTCCCATGGTCCAGCCCTCACCTCCACAATTCCCAGGTAAGTTCGGAGCTTTTCCCTGGAATTTTAGGTTTTGTTTGATAAAATATTTGGGAATTGTCAACAGCAAAAAATCCTTGGCTTTTTCCCCATTTTTTGGAGAATTTTCCCGGTTTTTTTGGGATCTTCCCAGGATTTCTGGGAAATTTTCCCAGATTTTTTGGGGATTTTCCTTGGTTTTTTTGTATTCTGTGTTTTATTTTAATATTTTGTTAGGTTTTCCTTTTAAGTTTTATTCTATTCCATCTTCTTTTATTGTAGTGCGTTTTTCTTCCGTTTGGGTTCCTTGGGTTGGGTTCTGTTGGGTTGGGTTTGGTTCCATGGGGTTGGGTTGGGTTTGGTTCTGTTGGGTTTGGTTCCGTGGGGTTGGGTTTGGTCCCGTTGGGTTGGGTTGGGTTTGGTTTGGTTGGGTTTGGTTCCGTGGGGTTGGGTTTGGTTCCGTTGGGTTGGGTTTGGTTCCGTGGGGTTGGGTTGGGTTCATGTTGGGTTGGGTTTGGTTCTGTTGGGTTTGGTTCCGTGGGGTTGGGTTTGGTTCCGTTGGGTTGGGTTTGGTTCCGTGGGGTTGGGTTTGGTTCCGTTGGGTTGGGTTTGGTTCCGTGGGGTTGGGTTTGGTTCCGTTGGGTTCCGCTGGGTTGGGTTTGGTTCTGTTGGGCTTGGTTCGGTTCCGTTGCGTTCCATTGGGTTGGGTTCTGTTGGGTTGGGTTCCGTTGGGTTGGGTTCTGTTCGGTTCGGTTCCGTTGGGTTGGGTTAGGTTTGGTTCTGTTCAGTTCCGTTGGGTTGGGTTGGGTTTGGTTGGGTTTGGTTCCGTTGGGTTTAGTTTGGTTCTTTTGGGTTGGGCTGGGTTGGGTTGGGTTGGGTTCTGTTGGGTTTGGTTCCGTGGGGTTGGGTTTGGTTCCGTTGGGTTCCGCTGGGTTGGGTTTGGTTCTGTTCGATTCCATTGGGTTTAGTTTGGTTCTTTTGGGTTGGGCTGGGCTGGGTTGGGTTTGGTTCTGTTGGGTTGTTTTCAGTTGGGTTCTGTTTGATTCTGTTCGGGTCTCTTGGGTTGGGTTGGGTTTGGTTCGGTCCTGTTGGGTTGGGTTTGGTTCGGTTGTTTTCAGTTCAGCTCGATTCCATTCTGTTCGGTTGGGTTTGGTTTCATGGGGTGCGGGTGGATTGGGTTGGGTTCCATTGGGTTCAATTGGGTTTGGTTCTGTTGGGTTCCATCGGGCTTGGTTTGGTTCGGTTTGTTGGGTTCTGTTGGGTTGGGTTGGGTTTGGTTCTGTTGCGTTCCATTGGGTTGGGTTTGGTTTGATTTTGTTCCGTTGGGTTGGGTTTGGTTCCGTTAGGTTGGGTTGTTTTCAGTTTCATTTGGTTCCCTTCAGTTCCGTTGGATTCTCTTGGGTTTGGTTGGGTTTGGTTCCACTGGGTTTCGTTCCCTTGGGTTCAGTTGGGTTTGGTTTCATTTGGTTCAGTTTGGTTTCGTTCGGTTCTGTTTGGTTCTGTTTGGTTCTGTTGGGTGGAGTTTGGTTCCATTTGGTTCCGTTGGGTTCCATTGGGTTGGGTTCTGTTCATTCTGTTGGGTTGGGTGAGTTGGGTTTGGTCCCGTTGGGTTGGGTTTGGCTGGGTTTGTTCTGTTGGTTTGGGTTGGGTTGGGTTTGGTTGTTTTGGGTTCCGTTCCGTTGGGATCCATTCGGTTCTGTTGGGTCGGGTTGGGTCAGGTTCGGTTTAGTTTGGTTCCATTGGGTTTGGTCCCGTTGTGTTTCCTTGGGTTTGGTCCCATTGGGTTAGGTTGGGTTGGGTTCCGTTGGGTTAGGTTGGGTTGGGTTTGGTTCTGTTGGGTTGGGTTTGGTTGTTTTGGGTTCCGTTCCGTTGGGATCCATTCGGTTCTGTTGGGTCGGGTTGGGTCAGGTTCGGTTTAGTTTGGTTCCATTGGGTTTGGTCCCGTTGTGTTTCCTTGGGTTTGGTCCCATTGGGTTAGGTTGGGTTGGGTTCCGTTGGGTTAGGTTGGGTTGGGTTTGGTTCTGTTGGGTTGGGTTTGGTTCTGCTGGGTTGGGTTCTGTTAGGTTCAGGTGGGTTGGGTTTGGTTCTGTTCAGTTGGGTTTAGTTCCCTTGGGTTGGATTTGGTCCCCTTGGGTTGGATTTGGTTCCGTTGGGTTGGATTTGGTTCCGTTGGGTTCTGTTGGGTTCTGTTGGGTTGGGTTTGGTCCCCTTGGGTTCCGTTGGGTTCTGTTGGGTTGGTTTGGGTTCTGTTTGGTTGGGTTTGGTTCGGTTGGGTGCCGTTGGGTTGGGTTTGGTTCGTTTGGGTTGGGTTCCGTTGGGTTGGGTTGGGTTTGGTTCGTTTGGGGTGGGTTCCGTTGGGTTCGGTTGGGTGCCGTTGGGTTGGGTTGGGTTCCTTTGGGTTCGGTTCCGTTGGGTTGGGTGCCGTTGGGTTGGGTTGGGTGCCGTTGGGTTCGGTTGGGTTTGGTGCCTTCCTTGTTGTTCCCTCGGTGCCGATTCCCGGCGCTCCGGCTTTTCCCTTGGGCCGCCCGGGGAACGGGAATTTTCCATCCTCACCAATGCCATGGAAAATCCAGGAATCCCAAATCCCCGGGAATTCTAGGAATGCAAAATCCATGGGAATGTTGGGAATCCCAAATCCATGGGAATATTGGGAGTCCCAAATCCCTGGGAATTCCGGGAATTCAAAATCCGTGGGAATGTCGGGAATCCCAAATCCCCGGGAATCTTGGGAATCCCAAATCCTTGAAAATCCAAAATCCCTGGGAATATTTGGAATCCCAGATCCCCGGAAATTCCAAATCCTTGGGAATCCCAGGAATCCCAGTCCCTGGAAATCCCCTCCCAGCTCTGCCTTTTCCATGAAAAATCCCAAATTCCCGAGGAAAATCCCAAATTCCCGAGGACAAATCCTTTTCCTGTTGTTTCCCCACCAGATTCTCCTTGGGGAAATCCCAAATTCCTGTTGTTTTTCCCTCCTGGTGCTCCGTAGGGAATTCCCAAATTCCCGAGGAAAATCCCAAATTCCCAAGGAAAGATCTTTTTCCCGTTGTTTCCCCCCAAGTGCTCCTGAGGGAAATCCCAAATAATTCCCGAGGAAAATCCCAAATTCCTGAGGAAAATTCTTTCCCCGTTGTTTACCCCCAGGATGTCCTTTGGCAAATCCCAAATTCCCGAGGGAAATTCCCAAAATCCCGAGGGAAATTCCCAAAATCCTGTTGTGTTTCTCCCCCAGGTGCTCCTTTGGGAATTCCCAAATTCCCGAGGCAAATCCCAAATTCCTGTTGTTTTTTCCCCCCAGGTGCTCTGTAGGGGAATCCCAAATTCCCAAGGAAATTCCCAAATTCCCGTTGTTCCCCCCCAGGTGCTTGGTAGGGAATTCCCAAATCCCCAAATTCCCGAGGAAATTCCCGAATTCCCATTGTTGTCCCCCCAGGTGCCCGGTAGGGAATCCCTAAATTCCCAAATTCCCGAGGAAATTCCCGAATTCCCGTTGTTCCCCACCAGGTGCCCGGTAGGGAATTTCCAAATCCCTGAGGAAATTCCCAAATTCCCGTTGTTGTTCCCCCCCAGGTGCCCGGTAGGGAATTCCCGAATCCCCAAATTCCCGAATTCCCGTTGTTGTTCCCCCCCAGGTGCCGGGTAGGGAATTCCCGAATCCCCAAATTCCCGAATTCCCGCTGTTGTTCCCCCCCAGGTGCCCGGTAGGTGCCACCATGAGCGGCCTCGGGGACGGCGGCGCCGACGCCAACGGCGAGAGCCGCAAGCGGCGCGGCTCGCCCTGCGAGCACGGACACAGGTACCGGGAATTCCCGAGGAAATTCCCGAATTCCCATTGTTGTCCCCCCAGGTGCCCGGTAGGGAATCCCTAAATTCCCAAATTCCCGAGGAAATTCCCGAATTCCCGTTGTTCCCCACCAGGTGCCCGGTAGGGAATTTCCAAATCCCTGAGGAAATTCCCAAATTCCCATTGTTGTCACCCCCAGGTGCCCGGTAGGGAATCCCCAAATCCCCAAATTCCCGAGGAAATTCCCGAATTCCCGTTGTTCTTTCCCCCCCAGGTGCCTGGTAGGGAATTGCCAAATCCCCAAATTCCCGAATTCCCGTTAAATTTCTGGAAGTTTGGGGAAAATTTGAGGCAAATGAGGGAGAAATTCAGATGAATTTTGGGGAAATTCAGGGAAAAATTGGGGGAAATTCAGGAAAAAATGGGGGAAATTTGGGAAAAATGTAGGGAAAATTCGGGGAAAATCAGGAAAAAATTGGGGGAAAATTGAGGGAAATTCAGGGGCAATTTAGGGGCAATTCTGGAAGAAATTGGGAAAAAATGGAGGTAAATTCAGGAAAAATACAGGGAAAATTTGAGATAAAATCTGGAAAAAATCGGGAAATTTGGGGGAAATCTGGGGAAAATTGGGAAAAATCAATGGAAATTTGGAAGAAAATTCAGGAAAAATTGGGAAAAATCAAGAAAATTTGGGAAAAATTGGGGGAAAAATGAGAAAAATTGTGAGGAAAAACTGGAAGAAATGGGGAAAAAAATCAGGAAAAATTGGGAAAAGCTGGGGGAAAAATGGGGAAGAATTTGTGAAAGAAGTGGGAAAAAACCTGGAAAAAATGGAAAAAAACCTGGAAAAAATCAGGAAAAATTGGGAAAAACTGGGAAATGTGGGAACAGGAGATGAAATTTGGATTTTTTTTGTTCCGGCAGCGCGGAGAAGCGGCGGTGCGAGCAGGAGCAGCGCGAGCTGGCCGAGCTGCTCTGCAAGGGGAAAATGGGGGAAAAATCGGGAAAAAATGGGGAAAAAATCAGGAAAAATCAGGAAAACTTTGGAATAATGGGGAAAAGTTGAAATAAGGAGATGAAATTTGGATTTTCTTGTCCCGGCAGCGCGGAGAAGCGGCGGCGCGAGCAGGAGCAGCGCTACCTGGCCGAGCTGGCCGAGCTGCTCTCGGCCAACCTGGGCGAGCTCGACTCGCTGGGAGGGAAACCCGAGCAGGGCCACATCCTGAAAAAAACCGTGGACCAGATCCAGCAGATCAAGCGCCTCGAGCAGGGTGGGCACGCCCGGAAATTCGGGGGGGATACGCGGGGAAAAGAGGGGAAATTTGGGGGGAAGGTGGTAAAAATTGGGGGGAAATATGGGGGAAGTATGGGGGAAATTGGAAAAAAAATTGGAGGAAGTATGGGGGAAATCTGGGGAAAATATGGGGGGAAATTGGAAAAAAATTGGAGGAAATTTGGGGGAAATTTGGGGAAAATATGGGGGGAAATTGGAAAAAAAATTGGAGGAAATCTGGGGAAAATTTGGGAAAATCTGGGGGAAATTGGAGGAAATTTGGGGAAAAAATGGGAAAAATCTGGGAGAAATTGGGGAAAATTACAGGAAAATATGGGGGGAATTGGGGAAAATTGGAGGATACCTGGGAAAGTGGGGAGATTTGGGGGGAAATTCAGGGGGAAATTGGGGAAAAAATCAGGAAGAAGTTGGGGGAAAATCGGAGAAAATTTGAGGGTAATATTGGGAAAAGTCGTGGGAAAATTGGGGAAAATTTGGGGAAAATTTGGGGAAAATTTGAGAAAATTCAGGGGAAATTTTGGGGAAATAACGGAGAAAATACAGGGGAAAAATTGGGGAAAATATGAGGAAAAATCAGGGGAAAATTGGGGAAAGTATGGGGGAAAATTGGGGAGATTGGGGGAAAAATTGGGGGAAATTTTGGGAGAAATCAGGGAAAGATCGGGGGAAATTGGGGGAAATTTGGGAAAAATTCTGGGTAAATTAGGGAAAAATTCTGGGAAAATGGGAAATTGGGGGAAATTTGGGAAAAAATCAGGAAGAAGTAGGGTGAAAATCGGAGAAAATTTGAGGGTAATATTGGGAAAAGTCGTGGGAAAATTGGGGAAAATTTGGGAAAAATTTGGGGGAAAATTTGAAAAAATTCAGGGGAAATTTTTGGGAAATAACGGAGAAAATACAGGGGAAAAATTGGGGAAAATATGAGGAAAAATCAGGGGAAAATTGGGGAAAGTGTGGGGGAAAATTGGGGAGATTGGGGGAAAAATTGGGGGAAATTTTGGGAGAAATCAGGGAAAGATCGGGGGAAATTGGGGGAAATTTGGGAAAAATTCTGGGAAAAATCAGGGAAATTCAAGGAAAACTTGGGAAAAATCAGAGAAAACTGGGGGGGAAATTTGGGAAAAATCAGGGAAAAATGGGAGACAAATTAGGGAGAATTTGGGAAAAAATGGGGGGGAAATTGAGGAAAATACAGGGAAAATTTGGGAAAAAGTTGGGGAAAATTCAGGAAAAATTTGGGGAAAATTTGGTAAAGAATCGGGAGAAAATCAGAGTATAATCCAGAAAATTTTGGGGAAAATTTTGGGGAAATTAGAGGAAAAAATCTGGAGAAATTGGGGGAAAATTTTGGGAATATTTGGTTAAAGTTCAGGGGAAATTTGGGAAAAATTCAGGGAAAAATTGGGGAACATTTGGGGAAGAATTCAGGGAAAATTGGGAGGATTTGGGGAAAAATTGGGAAAAACATGAGGAAAATTGGGACAATTTGGGAAAAATTCTGGGTAAATTAGGGAAAAATTCTGGGAAAATTTGGGGAACATTTGGGGAAGAATTCAGGGAAAATTGGGAGGATTTGGGGAAAAATTGGGAAAAACATGAGGAAAATTGGGACAATTTGGGAAAAATTCTGGGAAAATTTGGGGAATTTTTTTTTTGAAAATTCGTGGAAAAATAATGGAAAATGGGTGAAAATTGGGGGGAAAATTCAGGAAAATTTAGTAAAATTCTGGGAAAAATAGCCAAAAATTTTGGGAAAATTAATGGAAATTTGGGGGAAAAAAAATCAGGGAAAATTTACAGAAAAATTAATGGAAAAATTAAGAAAAAATTTTGGAAATCCCTACTCCAATTCCCAGATTCATCCACCCAAAGAGCAAACAAACGCAGAATTAAACTCCAGAAAAAAACTGATTTTGATTCTTTCTCAGAGATTTGGGGTTGAAAATTTGAAAATTCCCATTTTTGGGGTTTTTTTCCCCCCAGAAAAAACCACGGATGACGACGTGCAAAAATCCGACATCTCCTCCAGCAGCCAGGGCGTCATCGAGAAGGAATCGCTGGGGCCGCTCCTGCTCGAGGTGGGGCTGGGGGGCTTTAATCCCGGGTTTTAGGGTTGGGATCTTGGGATTTGGGGCTTTAATCCCAGTTTTTATGGAGTTTGGGCGGGAATCCAGCCAAGCTTTGCCAGAACCTTCTCCACACTCAAGACTCCCCCCAGTTTTTCATGGAATCTTCTCCACACTCAAGGAGCCAAATCCAGGAATGACCAAGGTGGATCTTGGATCGTGGCTGGAATCTTGGAATTCCGAGAGTGGGAATCCAACCAAGCTTTGCCGGAACCTTCTCCAACTCAAGGAGCCAAATCCATGGGAATCCTTTGGAATGACCACGGTGGATCTTGGATGCCAGCTGGAATCTTGGGATGTGAGGAGCCAAATCCAGGAATAACTGAGGTGGATCTTGGATCCTGGCTGGAATCGTGGAATTCCTTGAGTGGGAATCCAGCCAAGCTTTGAGGGAACCTTCTCCACATTCCAGACCTCTCCCAGTTTTTCATGGAATCTTCTCCACACTCAAGGACTCAAATCCATTGGAATAACCAAGGTGGATCTTGGATCCCATGTGGAATCTTGGAATTCCCAAAACAGGAATCCAGCCAGGCTTTGAGGGAACCTTCTCCACACTCAAGGAGCCAAATCCATGGGAATCCATCGGAATGACAAGGGTAGATCTTGGATCCTGGCTGGAATCCTGGGATCTGAGGACCCAAATCCAGGAACGACCAAGGTGGATCTTGGATCCTGTGTGGAGTCCTGGAATTCCCAGGGTGGGAATCTAGCCAGGCTTTGAGAGAACCTTCTCCCCACTCAAGACCCCACCCAGTTTTCCATGGAATCTCCTCCCTGCTCCAGGAACACCCTCTGGAATTTCATTCTCCTCTCATTCTGTGATCCCTCTCTGGAATTCCATTCCTGCTCCAGGCTCTGGAAGGGTTCTCCTTCACGTTCAACCAGGAGGGTTGGATCGCATTCGTGTCGGAGAGTGTGACGGGACATTTGGGATAAAACCTTGGAATTCTTTCCCATTTTTGGAATCTCTGAGGTAAAACCTTGGAGTTCTTTCCCATTTCTGGGATATTCAGGATAAAACCATGGAATTCTTTTGTGTTCCAAGCCCTGGGTGGATTTTTCTTCATGTTCAACTGGGAGGGTTGGATCCCGTTCGTGTCAGAGAATGTGACGGGATATTTGGGATAAAACCTTGGAATTCGTTCCCATTTTTGTGATAGTTGAGATAAAATCTTGGAGTTTCTTCCTGCTTTTTTTTTCTTGTTTTGGGATATTTGGGATAAAAACTTGGGAATTTTTCCCGTTCCAGGCCCTGGATGGACTTTTCTTCATGTTGAACCGGGAAGGGTTGGATCTCGTTTGTGTTGGAGAACACGACGGGATATTTGGGATGAAACCTTGGAATTCTTTCCCATTTTTGTGATAGTTGAGATAAAATCTTGAAATTTTTCCCCACTTGCGAGATATTTGAGATAAAAGCTTGGAATTTTTTCCCGTTTTTCCCCTCCCCAGGCGCTGGGTGGGTTCTTCTTCGTGGTGAACCACGAGGGCCGCATCGTATTCGTGTCGGGGAGCATGATGGGATATTTGGGATAAAACCTTGGAATTCTTTCCCATTTTTGGGATATTTGAGATAGAACCTAGGAATTCTTTCCCATTTTTGGGATATTTCGGGTAAAATCTCTGGAATGTTTTTCCATTCCAGGTCCAGGATGGGTTTTTCTTCATGTTCAACCAGGAGGGTTGGATCACGTTCGTGTCGGAGAACGTGACGGGATATTTGCAATAAAACCTTGGATTTTTTTCCCATTTTTGCGATATTTGGGGAAAAACCTTGGAATTCTTTCCCTTTCCAGTCCCTGGACAGGTTTTTCTTAGTGGGTAACCAGGAGGGTTGGATCGCGTTCGTGTCAGAGAACGTGACGGGAAATTTGGGCTGAAACCTTGGAATTCTTTTCCTGATTTTGTGATATTTGAAATAAAACCTTGGAATTCTTTCCCGTTTTGTGATATTTGAGATAAAACCTTGGAATTCTTGCCCATTTCTGGGATATTCAGGATAAAACCATGGAATTCTTTTGTGTTCCAAGCCCTGGGTGGATTTTTCTTCATGTTCAACCAGGAGGGTTGGATCGCGTTCGTGTTGGAGAACGTGACGCGATATATGGGATAAAACCTTGGATTTTTTTTCCTTTTTTTTCCCCATTTTTGGAATATTTAGGATAAAACCTTGGAATTTTTCCCGTTCCCAGGCTCTGGACGGGTTCTTCTCGTGGTGAACCGCGAGGGGCGCATCGTGTTCGTGTCGGAGAACGTGACGGGATATTTGCGATAAAACCTTGGAATGCTTGCCTATTTTTGTGATATTTAGGATAAAACCTTGGAATTTTTTCCCGTTTTTGGGATATTTAGGATAAAACCTTGGAATTTTTTCCCATCTTTGGGATATTTGTGATGAAACCTTGTAATTTTTCCCGTTTCCAGGCGCTGGATGGGTTTTTCTTCACGTTCAACCAGGAGGGTTGGATCGTGTTCGTGTCGGAGAACATGATGGGATATTTGGGATAAAACCTTGCATTTTTTCCCTGTTTTCAGGATATTTGCGATAAAACCTTGGAATGCTTGCCCGTTTTTGTGATATTTAGGATAAAACCTTGGAATTTTTCCCGTTCCCAGGCTCTGGACGGGTTCTTCTTCGTGGTGAACCGCGAGGGGCGCATCGTGTTTGTGTCGGAGAACGTGACGGGCTACCTGGGCTACGGGCAGGAGGAGCTGATGAACTCCAGCGTGTACAGCATCCTGCACGTGGGCGACCACGCCGAGTTCGTCAAGAACCTGCTCCCCAAATCCCTGGGTACGGCACGCCCCGGGAAATCCGGGAGAATGGCGGAAAATTCCGGGAAATTTGGGAATGGATGCAGGGATTGGGGGTGGGGATTGGGGATGGGGGGGTCGTTAATTTTAAAAATTTATTGAAACTTTATTTTATATTTATTTATATTTAATTATTTTTATATTTATTTATTTATATTATTATTCATTACTTTAATTTTTATTTTTATTGCGTGCTTATTATCTTTGGCAATTCCATGTGGATTGTTCCCATCACAGTTCCTTGAATCCCAGAGATCTTTGGGAATTCCGCAGTGCCATGATTAGGGATCACTCCCATGTCCCTAATTCCCGTTTTTCCCAGTGAACGGGGTGCCGTGGCCGCAGGAGCCGGCGCGGCGCGGCAGCCACACCTTCCAGTGCCGGATGCTGGTGCAGGGCCACGGATCCCGGGGATCTTTGGGAATTTTGTGATTAGGGATCACTCCCTTGTCCCTAATTCCCGTTTTTCCCTGTTTTTCCCAGTGAACGGGGTGCCGTGGCCGCAGGAGCCGGCGCGGCGCGGCAGCCACACCTTCCAGTGCCGGATGCTGGTGCAGGGCCACGGATCCCGGGGATCTTTGGGAATTTTGTGATTAGGGATCACTCCCTTGTCGAATTTTTCCGTTTTTCCCTGTTTTTCCCAGTGAACGGGGTGCCGTGGCCGCAGGAGCCGGCGCGGCGCAGCAGCCACACCTTCCAGTGCCGGATGCTGGTGCGGCCGCCGGACGAGGCGGGCGCGGAGCAGGCGGAGCTGCGGCAGCGCTACGAGGCCATGCAGTGCTTCACCGTCAGCCAGCCCCGCGCCTTCCAGGAGGAGGGGGAAGGTGGGGGAACATTCCCGGGGATCTGGGATTTGGGATTTGGGATTGGGATTGGGGTGGGATTGGGGTTGGAGTTGGGGTCAGATTGGGATTGGGATTGGGATGGGGTTGGAGTTGGGAACTGCGTTCACCGTCAGCCGGCCCCGCGCCTTCCATGAGGAGGGTGAAGGTGGGGAAACGTTCCTGGGGATCTGGGATCTGGGATTTGGGATTTGGGATTGGGATTGGGGTGCGATTGGGGTTGGGGTTGGAGTGAGGGACTACGAGGCCATGCAGTGCTTCACCGCCAGCCAGCCCCACGCCTTCCAGGAGGAGGGTGAAGGTGGGGAAACATTCCTGGGGATTTGGGATCTGGGATGAGCTTGGGGTTGGGATTGGGATTGGGGTGCGATTGGGGTTGGGATGGGTTTGGGATTGGGGTTGGAGTTGGGGGCTCCGAGGCCATGCAGTGCTTCACCGTCAGCCAGCCCCGCGCCTTCCAGGAGGAGGGGGAAGGTGGGGGAGCATCCCTGGGGATTTGGGATGGGGTTGGGATTGGGGTTGGGATTGGGGTGGGATTGGGATGGGGTTGGGGTCAGATTGGGATGGGATTGGGGTTGGGGTTGGGAAGGGATTGGGATTGGCATTGTGATTGGGATTCGGTTGGAGTTGGGGACTGCGTTCACCGTCAGCCAGCCCCGCGCCTTCCAGGAGGAGGGGAAAGGTGGGGGAACATCCCTGGGCATTTGGGGGTTTGGGATTTGGGATTGGGGTTGGGATGGGATTGGGATTGGATTGCAGTGTGATTGAGATTGGGGTGGGATTGGGATTGGGATGGGACTGGGTTTGGGGTGGGATTGGGATAGGATGGGATGGGATTGGTGTGGGATATGGGGTGGGGTGGGGTGGGATGGGAATGCAGGATTTGGATTGGGATTGGGATTGGAATTGGAATTGGGATGGGAAGGGCTGGGAATGCAGGCTCAGGATTGGGAGTGGGGACAGGGACAGGGCCGGATCCTTCGTCGCTCTCCAGGTCCCTTTTCCCTGTCCCACCACATTCCTGGGAAGAATCCCGCAATTCCCGCAGGATTTCCCACCCGGAAGGGCCAAATCCCGGTGTTTGAGGACCAAATCCCAACAATCCCTGGAATTCCATTATCCCAACTCCGCCACATCCCAGAAGCCTCCCCAGTCAATCCCCCCAAGCTTTTCCCTGGGAATTCCAGAGAATTGAACCCCATTTCCTCAGCAGGGTTAGAGAATCCCTCCAGGAAAACACTTCCAGGGCCGGGAACAAAATCCAGGAGCGAGATTTGAGCTCAAATCCGGGACGGTTCCGGCATTCCCGGTGTTTTTCCCGGTGTTTTTCCCAGATTTCCAGTCGTGTCTGATCTGCATCGCCCGGAGGTTGCCGCGCCCGGCCGCCCCGGCCCCCACCGAGTCCTTTGTCACCAAGCAGGACACCACAGGTACATCCCACGCAATTCCCGGGAATTCTGCCCCAAATCCCGGGAGTTTGGGGCTCCGGAGGTTGTTGTGGGAAGGAGAGGTGGGAATGGTGGAATTCTGGAATGGTTTGGGTGGGATTCGTGGAGCTTCAGTCCCATCCTGGTCCAATCCCAATCCCAGATTGCTCCAGCCTTTCCTTGGACACTCCCAGGGATTCTCTGGGAATTCCAGCCCAGCCAGGAATTCCTTCCCAAATCCCTCCCCTTTCCCAGGGAATTCCCTCCATTCCCAGCTCTCCCAGCCTGGCATTGGATCCATCCTCATCCTGAATCCTCTCTGGGAAGGAATTTTGGGAACTCCCTTGGAATTCAGGATTCCAGGAAGGGTCTCCCTTCCCTTTTCCAACCTCAAGTCCCATAAAAATCCCTGGGGATGGATCCTGAGTGTCCTGGATCCCAGAATCCCGGAATGGTTTGGGATGGGATCCATGGACCTTCAATCCCATCCCATTCCCAGCCCACAATTCTGGGATTTTCCAGACTTTCCTTGGACACTCCCAGGGATTCCCTGGGAATTCCAGCCCAGCTGGGAATTCCTTCCCAAATTCCTCCCCTTTTCCCAGAGAATTTCTCCATTCCCAGCTCTCCCAGCCTGCCATTGGATCCATCCCCATCCTGACTCCTCTCCGGGAAGGAATTTCAGGAATTCCCTTGGAATCTCAGGGATCTCCTTTCCCTTTCCCATCCCTGAATTCCATAAAAATCCCTGGGGATGGATTTTGATCCATCCTGGATCCCAGAATCCCGGAATGATTTGAGATGAGCTCCACAGACCCTCAACCCCATCCCATTCCCACCCCACCACCCCAACCTCCTCCACCCATTCCTTGGGCCGCTCCCAACTCCCCCAAATCTCCCCAAATTCCCTTTCTTCCCAGGAAAAATCATCTCCATCGACACCAGCTCGCTGCGCGCCGCCGGCCGGACGGGCTGGGAGGATCTGGTGCGGAAATGCATCTACGCCTTCTTCCAGCCCCAGGGCCGCGAGCCCTCCTACGCCAAGCAGCTCTTTCAGGAAGGTACCCGCTGCCTGTTCCCCCCGGGAATCTTCTCCTTGGGAAAAATCCCGAAAAATCCCCGCATTCGGGGTTTTTTCGTTCCCACCGCGGGTTGGGAAGAGGAGGAGAAAATGGCGGCGTTGTTTTGGCGGGGTCGGTGTGTGGGGTTTGGTTTTTTTTTGGGTGGGTTTGGGGGTTTTTTTTCGGGAGGTGGTGATGGTAAGATGTTTTTTTTGTGGGTGGTGGTAGGGTTTTGGGATTGTTGAGGGAATTTAATGGGGTTTTTCCTTGTTTTTCCTTGGAATTCTGTGTGTTTCCCCTCAGTGATGACCCCGGCACCACCCTCAGCTTTCCTTTCACGCTGAGTGATGGCTCCGTGCTCATCCTCTCTGTGCCCTCTTGGGGTTTTTGGGATCAGATTTCCGTTGAATAGGGTGTTGTTTGATTGGATTGGGAGTTTTTCAGGATTTTCTTGGGATTTTCTTGGGATTTTCCTGGAATTCTGAGTTTTTTCCCCTCAGTGATGACTTGGGGCACGGCCTTCAGGCCCTCATCGCCCTCACACTGAGCGACGGCTCCGTGCTGATCCTCCCTGGGCCCTTTTGGGGTTTTTGGGATCAGATTTCCGTTGAATAGGGTGTTGTTTGATTGGATTGGGAGTTTTTCAGGATTTTCTTGGGATTTTCTTGGGATTTTCCCGGAATTCTGAGTTTTTTCCCCTCAGTGATGACTCGGGGCACGGCCTTCAGGCCCTTGTCAGCTTCACGCAGAGCGACGGCTCCGTGCTGATCCTCCCTGGGCCCTTTTGGGGTTTTTGGGATCAGATTTCCATTGGATTGGGGTATTTGGGATTGGATTGGGATTTTGTCAGGATTTTCTTGAGATTTTACCAGAATTTTCCCAGGATTTTCCTGGAATCCAGTGTTTTTCCCCCCAGTGATGACCCCAGCATAGCCCTCAGCTTCTCATGCTCCTCACGCTGAGCGACGGCTCCGTGCTGATCCTCCCTGGGCCCTGTTGGGGTTTTTGGGATCAGATTTCCATTGAATTGGGGTGTTTTGGACTAGATATGGATTTTATCCAGATCTTCTAGGGATTTTTCTATGTTTTTTCCTGGAATTTAGGTGATTTTCCCCTCAGTGATGATCCCAGCTCCACCCTCAGCCCCTCGTCCCCTTCGCACTGAGTGATGGCTCCGTGCTGGATGTCCCTTTATCCTATTGATATTTTTAGGATTTCCTTGGGATTTTCTCGGGGTTTTCCATGATTTTTCCATATTTTCCCCTGGAATTCTGTGTGTTTCCCCGCAGTGATGACTCGGGGCACGGCCTTCAGCCCCTCGTACCGCTTCACGCTGAGCGACGGCTCCGTGCTGATCCTCCCTGGGCCCTGTTGGGGTTCTTGGGATCAGATTTCCATTAAATTTGGGTTTTTGGGATTGGATTGGGATTTTTTCAGGATTTTTTCAAGATTTTTCCATGTTTTTGCTGGAATTTAGGTGATTTTCCCCTCAGTGATGATCCCAGCTCCACCCTCAGCCCCTCGTCCCCTTCACGCTGAGCGACGGCTCCGTGCTGGATGTCCCTTTATCCTATTGATATTTTTAGGATTTTCTCGGGGTTTTCCATGATTTTTCCATATTTTCCCCTGGAATTCTGTGTGTTTCCCCGCAGTGATGACTCGGGGCACGGCCTTCAGCCCCTCGTACCGCTTCACGCTGAGCGACGGCTCCGTGCTGAGCGCCCACACCAAGTGCAAGCTCTGCTACCCCTCGAGCCCGGAGCTGCAGCCCTTCATCATGGGCATCCACGTCATCGACAGGTACGGGATTCCCGGGAATCCCTCCGAGTTCCATCAAATCCCACAGAATTCCATGGAATTCCTCGGGATTCCGGCACCAGGAATCACCCGGAGGGGGGCAGGGATGAAGCTCCAGGCAATGATCCCGCCCTGGGTTTTTCCAGCTTTGTGGGTTTCTTTTCCTTCTGTTTTTTCCCCTCTTTTGAGTTTTTCCTGGAATTCTGGTGGCTTTGGGAATTTTGGTGTTTCCTAAGGAAAATTTTCTGGAGGTTTTCATGCTCTGGGGGAGGAATTTTTCCTGGAAATCTGGCCTCGAGCTCATCCAGGCATTCCCTGGGTCCTCAGTGCTGGTTGGGGTTGGGATTGGATTAGGATTGGGATTGGAATTGGGATAGGAATTAGGATTAGTTTTAGGATTAGGATTGGGATTGGGATCGGGATTATGATTGGGATCAGGATTAGAATTGGGATCGGGATTGGAATTAGAATAGGGTTCGGGATCAGGATTGGAATTGGAATTGGAATTTGGATTAGGATTGGTTTGGGGATTGGGTCTGGAATTGGGATTGGGGTTGGCATTGGGATTGAGATTTGGATTGGGATTTGGATTGGAATTAGGATTAGGTTTAGGATAGGGACTGGAATTTGGATCGTGATTGGAATGATTTGGATCGTGATTGGGATTGGAATTGGGATAGGAATTAGGATTAGTTTTAGGATTAGGATTGGGATCAGGATTATGATTGGGATCAGGATTAGAATTGGGATCGGGATTGGAATTAGAATAGGGTTCGGGATCAGGATTGGAATTGGAATTGGAATTTGGATTAGGATTGGTTTGGGGATTGGGTCTGGAATTGGGATTGGGGTTGGCATTGGGATTGAGATTTGGATTGGGATTTGGATTGGCATTAGGATTAGGTTTAGGATAGGGACTGGGATTTGGATCGTGATTGGAATTAGAATTGGGATTGGGATCAGGATTGGAATTAGAATTGGGATTGGGATCAGGATTATGATTGGGATCAGGATTAGAATTGGGATCAGGATTGGAATTAGAATTAGGTGTGGGATCGGGATTGGGATCTGGACTGGAATTGGGATCAGAATTAGGATTGTAATCGGGACTAGGATTGGGATTGGGATTAGGATTGGGATCAGGATTATGATTGGGATCTTCCCCTCCCAAGGATTTCTGTCAGAATTCCCAGGAAAAATGATCCTCTGGAGCTGCTGGAATGGGTCCAGAGAATCCTGGAATGATCAAAAAAATTTGGGAAAACTTTTCCCAGCATGAGGGGGCTGGGATGGTGGGAATGGTGATCTAGGAATTCCAGACCTGGAGAAAGGCTTGGAGCAGCTGGAATTCCAAGCAGGGAAATTTTGGGATCCTTTCTGCCATTGGAGCAGGATTTGGTAATTCCCAACCCAAAGAAAGCTTTGGAGCAGCCAGAATTCCAAGCAGGGAAATTTTGGGATTCCTGCTGCCGGAACTGCTTGGAGGAACACCAAAAACCAGGAAAAACCAGATTTTCCCATGTTATTTTTTTTTCCCACAGGGATCACGGAATTCTCTCCCCCCAGGACGCCCCCGGCCCGGGCATGGCCCTTCCCAGGGTGAATCCCAACGTTCCTCCGGCGCCGGGAATGGCGCTGCCGCCTTCCCTCCCTCCATCCAACGGCGCCGTCATGGCCGCGCCCTCCCCTCACCCCGGGAATTCCACCTCGGGCCAAGCGAATTTCGGGAATCCTCTGGGATCCAACGTTGCCTTAAGCCAAACTCCCGGGAATTCCCACCCTTTGTCCCACGGCAGCTCCCCCATGAACAGCCCCGGAATTCCGGCGCCGCAATTCCTGTCGCAGCGGCACCGCGGGAGCCCGGGCTTGATTCCCAGATCCCGAGCTCCTCCCGGCAATCCCTTCTCGCCATCCATGCACTTTTTCCCGGCCTCCTCCTCCTCTTCCTCCTCCTCTTCCTCCTCTTCCTCCTCCTCCGGGAATTCCCGGCCTTTTCCCAACGCTCCCGTCAACTCGGCGCTTCCGGAGCCTCCGGCAAACCCGGGATTTTTGAGGCAGCCAAGCTCCCAAAACTCTCCCGGCCGCGTGGGCGGCAAATCCGACGCCAAGGACGCCAAGGAAATCTCCTCCATCCTCGGCGAGATGATCCAAGGGGACGGCGGCGGCGGCGGCGGCTCCGAGAAAACCCCGGAGCCGGGAATGCCGCACGGATCCGAGGGAGGGGACGGCGGGAAGTGTCCCCAAGGCACGAGCCACCGGCTGGTGCAGCTGCTGGCCAGCACGGCCGAGCAGCAGCTGCGGCACCACGCCGACGCCGACACCAGCTCCAAGGATTCCCTGGCGTGCGCCGGCATTCCCGGGAATCCCGGCCCGGCGCCGGCGTGCCCGTCCTCGCACAGCTCGCTGACGGAGCGCCACAAAATCCTGCACCGGCTGCTGCAGGAGGGCAGCCCCTCCGACATCCCCGCCCTGGCCGCCGAGCAGGACAAGAAGGAGAATTCCGGCGGCGGCAATTCCGGCGGGAATTCCGGGATGGCGGAGGCGGAGAAGAAGAAGGAGTCCAAGGATCACCAGCTGCTCCGGTACCTGCTGGATAAGGACGAGAAGGAGCCGGCAGCGGCGCCGGCGCTCAGCCTGGACGACGTCAAGGTCAAGGTGGAGAAGGGCGAGGCCGCCGAGCCGTGCCCGGCCGCGCCGGCCGCCGTTCCCAAAATTCCCGCCGCCGACGAGGTCAAGATGGAGGCGCCGGGACAGGTGGGTGCGGGAGAATTTTATGGGAATTCTCTGGGATTTGGCTTCCTGTGGAATCCTGGAGTTCTGGAATGGTTTTGGGTGGGATTTGTGGAGATTCGATCCCATCCCTCTCCAATCCCAAGATCTTGAGGTGCTCCAAGATTTCCTTGGGAGTTCCCGATGATTTTCTGGGAATTCTCCAGGATTTTGCTTCCCATTCCCATGGAATCCCAGAGTTCTGGAATGGTTTGGGCGGGATTTGTGGAGATTTGATCCCATCCCTCTCCAATCCCAAGATCTTGAGGTTCTCCAAGATTTCCTTGGACGTTCCCAAAGATTCTCTGGGAATTCTCCTGGATTTTGCTTCCCATTCCCATGGAATCCCGGAGTTCCGGAATGGTTTGGGTGGAGTTCGTAATCTTTGATCCCATCCCGCTCCAATCCCATAATTCCAAGATTTCCTTGGCTATTCCCAAGGATTTTCTGGGAATTCTCTGGGATTTTGCTTCTCATGGAATCCTGGAGAACCGGAATGGTTCGGGTGGGATTTGTGGAGCTTCGATCCCATCCCGTTTCAATCCCAAGATCTTGAGGTTCTCCAAGATTTGTTTGGGCATTCCTGAAGACTTTCTGGGAATTCTCCTGGATTTTGCTTCTCATTCCCATGGAATCCCAAAGTTCTGGAAAGGTCTGGGTGGGATTTGTGGAGCTTCGATCCCATCCCATTCCAATCCCAAGATCTTGAGGTGCTCCAAGCTTTCCTTGGGATCCGGGACTCGGGATTGAGTGGACATCCCAAGACGTTCCCACCTGATCCCCAAATTTTTCCCCGCCTGATCCCCGATTTTCTCCTGCCTTCTCCCAATTTTTTTCCCGGCTAATCCCAGACTTTTTTTTCCTTCTTTCCCCACAGTTCTCGGCCGAGCTGGAGCAGCTGGATCAGCTCCTCCCTTCCCTGGAAAAACCCGCTCCGATCGCCGGCATTTCCACCCTGGAGCGGAGCGACTCCGGCGTGTCCGGAGCGACCCCCCTGCAGCCCGGCGCGGCCGCCAGAGCCCCCTCAGGTACGGCAGCTCCCGCAATTCCCAGAAATCCCGAAAACCCTGGAATTCTGCACGTGGAAAAGGCAGGAACGGGCTCAAACCCCCACCCAGGATCCCGGCGGCGTCCAAGATTTTCGTGGCATTTGGCGTTGAAATGTTGGATTTGCGCCGGGAATTTTTCCCATTTTTCCTCATTTTCCCCCCTGCTTTCCCCATTTTCTCCCAATTTTTCCCATTTCCCCCCCTTTTCTCCCAATTTTCCCGAATTTTTCCCATTTTCCCCAATTTTCTCCTTCATTTCCCCCCATTTTCTCCCCATTTTCCTCATTTTTCCCCCTAATTTTTCCAATTTTCCCCCAACTTTTTTCCCAGTTTTCCCTATTTTCCCCAAATTTTTCCCATTTTCCCCCAATTTTCTCCCTTTTCCCCACATTTTCCCTCATTTCCCCCATTTCCCCCCCTTTTCTCCCATTTTCCCCCATTTTCCCCACTTTTTTCCCAACTTTCCCCAATTTCCCCCCTTTATTCTTATTTTTTTCCTGATTTCCCCCATTTTCTCCCAAATTTCCCCATTTCCCCCCATTTTTTCCCAATTTTTCCTCATTTTCCCCCAATTTTCCCTAATTTTTCCCATTTTCCCCCACTTTTTTCCCAAATTTCCCTATTTTTTCCTAATTTTTCCCATTTCCCCCCATTTTCTCCCCATTTCCCCCACATTTTCCCCTTTTTTTCTGCATTTCCCCCCTTTTTTCCCCAATTTTCCTGTATTTTTCCCCAGTTTTCTCCAATTTTCCCCCTTTATTCCTATTTTTTCCCGATTTCCCCATTTTCCCCAATTTTTTCCCCATTTCCCCCCCTTTTTTTCCAATTTTTCCTCCTTTTCACCCCACTTTCCACAATTTTCTCCCTTTTCCAATTTTCCCCCTTTATTCCTATTTTTTCCCGATTTCCCCATTTTCCCCAATTTTTTCCCCATTTCCCCTTTTCCCTTTTCTTCCCCCTCTTCCATTTCCCCATTTCCCCCCAATTTGTTCCCCAATTTTCCCCATCATTCCCCCATTTTCCCCCTTTTTTTCTGATTTTCCACATTTATTCCAAATTTCCCCATTTTTCCTTTAATTTTCCTCCATTTCCCCCCTAATTTTTCCCATTTTCCCCAATTTCCCCCCTTTTCTCCCCAATTTTTTCCCTAATTTTTCCCATTTTCCCCTTTAATTTTCTTCCATTTCCCTTCCCCCCATTTCTCTCCCTTTTTTCCACTTTAATTCCCAAAATCCCCTAAAAATTCTACAATTCTTCCAATTTGCCAAAACTCCCATTCCAAAACCCCCCAAAATTCCCCAAAAATCCTCAAAAAATTGCAAAAAATCCCCCAAAAATGCCCGGAATTCCCAAAAATTCCCCAATTTTTGAGAATTCCTAGCTCTGACATTCCAAATTTTCCCACTTTTCCCCCATTTCCCCCCATTTTTTCCACTTTTTTCCCTCAATTTTCCCAATTTCCCCCTAATTTTCTCAATTTCCTCAGTTTTTCCCCATTTTCCCTGAATTCCCCCCATTATTTTATCTCCCCTTTCCAAAAAATTCCAATTTTTGAGAATTCCTAGCTCTGACATTCCAAATTTTCCCACTTTTCCCCCATTTCCCCCCATTTTTTCCACTTTTTTCCCTCAATTTTCCCAATTTCCCCCTAATTTTCTCAATTTCCTCAGTTTTTTCCCCATTTTCCCTGGATTCCCCCCATTATTTTATCTCCCCTATCCAAAAAATCCCCAAAATCCCCGAAAAATTCTAAAATTCCTCCAATATTCCAAAACTCCCTTCCAAAAATCCCCAAAAATTCCCAAAAAAATCCCCCAAAAACGCCCAGAATTCCCAAAATTTCCCCAGTTTTGGGAACTCCTGGCTCTGACATTCCAAATTTTCCCATTTTCCCCCCATTTATTCCACTTTTTCCCCCCAATTTTCCCCACTTTTTCCCAATTCTTCCCCTAATTTTCCCCAAATTCCCCCATTCTTTTAACTCCCCTTTCCAAAAAATTCCCAAAATCCCTCCAGTATTCCAAAACTCCCATTCCAAAACCCCAAAAATTCCCCAAAAAATCCCCCAAAAATGCCCGGAATTCCCAAAACGTCCCCAATTTTTGGAATTCCTGCCCTGACATTCCCACTTCCCCATTTTTTCCAGGGCTGCCGGAGTTGGAGCTGGGCGTTCCCGAGCCCGGGCTGGGAATTCCGGGAATTCCGGGAATGCCGGAGCCGCTGCCGTGGCCCGGCGGCCCCGGCCTGGCCAAGAGCGACGAGTGAGTCCCAAAAACCCCAAATTCCCCAAATTCCCCAGGGTTTGCCCAAAATTCCGCAAAATTCCCAAGGGTTTTCCCAAAATTCCCCAGTGTTTTCCCAAATTTCCTGAGGGTTTTCCCCAAATTCCCCAAAATGCCTGAGGTTTTCCCAAAATTCCCAAGGGTTTTCCCAAAATTTTCCCAAGGATTTTCCCGAAATTCCCAAAATTCCTGGGCATTTTTGAGGACTTTTCCCAAAATCCCCAAGGTTTTTCCCAAATTTACCCAAAAATTCCCAACGATTTTCCCAAAATTCCTGAGGGTTTTTCCCAAAGTCCCTGAAGGTTTTTGAGGACTTTCCCAAAATTCCCAAAGTTTTCCCAAAATTCCTGAGGATTTTTGAGGACTTTTCCCAAAATCCCCAAGGTTTTTTCCAAAATTCCCCAAAATTCCCAAGGGTTTTCCCAAATTTCCTGAGGGTTTTGCCCAAAATTTCCAAGGTTTTCAAAAAATTTTCCCAAGGATTTTCCCAAAATTCCTGAGGGTTTTCCGAGGATTTTTCCAAAAAATCCCCAAAATTATCCCAAAATTCCTGAGGATTTTCAAGGATTTTCCCAAAATCCGCAAGGTTTTTCCCAAAATTTTCCCAAAGTTCCTGAGGGTTCTTGAGGATTTTTTCCAAAATTCCCA
Source organism: Montifringilla adamsi (assembly GCA_017590115.1). Lineage (NCBI taxonomy): Eukaryota > Metazoa > Chordata > Aves > Passeriformes > Passeridae > Montifringilla > Montifringilla adamsi. The sequence goes on along the minus strand of JAGGNK010008948.1, from coordinate 26,202 downwards.
AGAGTTTTCCCAAAATTCCTGAGGGTTTTCCCAAGATTTTCCCAGAGTTCCTGAGGATTTTCCCAAAATTCCCAAAGGTTTTCCCAAAATCCCCGAGGATTTTTGAGGGTTTCTCCCAAAATTCCCAAGGTTTTTCTCCAGAATTCCTAAAGTTTTCTCAAAATATCTGAAGATTTTCCCCAAAATTCCAGAGGTTTTCCCCCAAAATTCCCAAGGTTTTTCTGCTTGGGAATTCCTGCATTTCTGAGCAGGGCTTTTGCCTGGATTTCCAGCTGGAAATTCCCATTTTTCCAGGCAGGAATTCCCAAATTTCCAGCTTGGAATTCCCAGATTTCCCTTGGGGATTTCCTCCAGTATTTCCCATTGGAAATTCCTGCTTTTCCAGGTGGAAATTCCCACTTTTCCTCGTGGAAATTCCCAGATTTCCAGGCAAGAATTCCGATGTTTCTAGGTGTGAATTCTCATTTTTCCAGGCAGGAATTCCCAGATTTCACTTGAGCATTTTTCCCAGTTTTCCCAGTGGTGAATTCCCAGATTTCCAGGCAAGAATTCCCACTTTTCCAGGTGTCAGTTCCCATTTTTCCAGGTCAGAATTCCCACATTTCCAGTTGTGAATTCCTAGTTTTTCCAGGCAGGAATTCTAATTTTTCCAGGTGTGAATTCCCAGTTTTTCCAGTGTGAAATTCCCAGTTTTCCAGGGGTGAATTCCCAGATTTCCCTGGGGATTTTTCCCAATTTTTCCCATTGGAAATTCCCACTTTTCCAGGTGGAAATTCCCAGATTTCCAGGCAGAAATTCCCATTTTCCCAGTGTGGAATTCCCACTTTTCCAGGAGTGATTTCTCATTTTTCCAGGCAGGAATTCCCAGATTTTCCTGGGGGATTTTTCCCCATTTTCCCAGCGTGGAATTCCCATTTTCCCCAGTGTGGAATTCCCATTTTTCCGGCGTGGAATTCCCATTTTCCCAGGCAGGAATTCCCATTTTTCCGGCGTGGAATTCCCATTTTCCCAGTGTGGAATTCCCTGTTTTCCCATTTGGGAATTCCCACTTCTCCAGGTGGAAATCCCCAGATTTTCCAGGAGTGAATTCTAATGTTTCCAGGCAAGAATTCCAGATTTCCCTCGGGGATTTTTCCCCAGTTTCCCAGTGATTAATTCCCAGTTTCCCAGTGTGGAATTCCCAGAATTTCCAAGTGTGAATTCCCAAATTTTCCAGGCAGGAATTCCCAGTGTTTCCAGTTGTGAATTCCCAGTTTTCCAGGGATGAATTCTCAGTTTCCCCAGGCAGGAATTCCCAGATTTCCCTGGGGGTTCTTTCCCCACTTTTCCCAGGCAGTCATTCCCATTTTCCCAGCGTGGAATTCCCATTTTCCCGGTGTGGAATTCCCATTTTCCCAGCGTGGAATTCCCATTTTCCCAGCATGGAATTCCCATTTTCCCGGTGTGGAATTCCCGTTTTCCCAGGCCGTGCCCGCTGGAGGAGCTGCTGGCGGCGCCGGGCAGCGCCGAGGGCCGCAGCGAGGAGAATTCCAGCTGGGAATTCCCGTTTTCCCAGTGTGAATTCCCGTTCCGCAGGCCGTGCCTGCTGGAGGAGCTGCTGGCGGCGCAGCCAGGAGAATTCCAGCTGGGAATTGCCGTTTATCCCAGTGTGAATTCCCGTTCCCCAGGAAAATTGGGGGGAAAATGGGGGGAAAATGGGGAAAATCAGGGGGAAAATGGGGGAAAAATTGGGGGGAAAATGGGGGGAAAATGGGGAAAATCAGGGGGAAAATGGGGGAAAAATTGGGGGGAAAATGGGGGGAAAATGGGGAAAATCAGGGGGAAAATGGGGGAAAAATTGGGGGGAAAATGGGGGGAAAATGGGGAAAATCAGGGGGAAAATGGGGGAAAAATTGGGGGGAAAATGGGGGGAAAATGGGGAAAATCAGGGGGAAAATGGGGGAAAAATTGGGGGGAAAATGGGGGGAAAATGGGGAAAATCAGGGGGAAAATGGGGGAAAAATTGGGGGGAAAATGGGGGGAAAATGGGGAAAATCAGGGGGAAAATGGGGGAAAAATTGGGGGGAAAATGGGGGGAAAATGGGGAAAATCAGGGGGAAAATGGGGGAAAAATTGGGGGGAAAATGGGGGGAAAATGGGGAAAATCAGGGGGAAAATGGGGGAAAAATTGGGGGGAAAATGGGGGGAAAATGGGGAAAATCAGGGGGAAAATGGGGGAAAAATTGGGGGGAAAATGGGGGGAAAATGGGGAAAATCAGGGGGAAAATGGGGGAAAAATTGGGGGGAAAATGGGGGGAAAATGGGGAAAATCAGGGGGAAAATGGGGGAAAAATTGGGGGGAAAATGGGGGGAAAATGGGGAAAATCAGGGGGAAAATGGGGGAAAAATTGGGGGGAAAATGGGGGGAAAATGGGGAAAATCAGGGGGAAAATGGGGGAAAAATTGGGGGGAAAATGGGGGGAAAATGGGGAAAATCAGGGGGAAAATGGGGGAAAAATTGGGGGGAAAATGGGGGGAAAATGGGGAAAATCAGGGGGAAAATGGGGGAAAAATTGGGGGGAAAATGGGGGGAAAATGGGGAAAATCAGGGGGAAAATGGGGGAAAAATTGGGGGGAAAATGGGGGGAAAATGGGGAAAATCAGGGGGAAAATGGGGGAAAAATTGGGGGGAAAATGGGGGGAAAATGGGGAAAATCAGGGGGAAAATGGGGGAAAAATTGGGGGGAAAATGGGGGGAAAATGGGGAAAATCAGGGGGAAAATGGGGAAAATCGGGGGAAAAATGGGGAAAAAATTGGGGGGAAAACCAGGGAAAAAATCAGTGGGAAAATGGGGGAAATGGGGGGGAAAAATGGGGAAAATTATTGGGGGGAAAACCAGGGAAAAAATCAGTGGGAAAATGGGGGAAATGGGGGGGAAAAATGGGGAAAATTGGGGGAAAAATGGGGAAAAAATCGGGGGGAAAATGGGGGAAATTGGGGAAAAAAACGGGGAGAAAATGGGGAAAAAAACGGGGGGAAAATGGGAAAACCGGGGGGAAAAACGGGGCAGAAAATCGGGGAGAAAATGGGGAAAATCAGGGGAAAATAGGGAAAATCGGGGGGGAAACAGGGTAAAAATGGGGAAAAACATACAGGAAAAATTGGGAAGAAATGGGGAAAAAATTGGAGGAAACAGAGGAAAGTCAGGGGGAAAATGAGGAAAGCGGGGAAAAATCGGGAAAAAAATTGGGGGAAAAAATGGGGAAAAATCGGGGGGGAAATGGCAAAAAAATGGGGAAAATCATGGAAAAAACAGGGAAAAAATTGGGGGGAAAATGAGGAAAATTGGGGGAAAAAATCAGTGAAAAAATGGGGAAAACCAGGAGAGAAATGGGGTAAAAATGGGGAAAAAATCGGGGAAAAAATCGGGGGAAAATTGGGAGGAAATGGAGAAAAAGTACAGGAAAAATGGGGAAGAAATGGGGGAAAAATGGGGAAAAAATCGGGGAAAAAATCAGTGGGAAAACTGGGGAAATCGGGGGGAAAATGGCAAAAAAATGGGGAAAAATTGGTGAAAAAATGGGGAAAACTGGGGGAGAAATGGGGTAAAAATGGGGAAAACCGGGACAGAAATGGGGTAAAAATGGGGAAAACCGGGACAGAAATGGGGTAAAAATGGGGAAAACCGGGACAGAAATGGGGTAAAAGTGGGGAAAACATCCGGGAAAAATTGGGAAGAAATGGGGAAAGGGATTTTGGTCGCAAAAAGCGAAGTCCCTTTGCTCCCGGGGATGTGTCCTGGCCGTTCCTGTCCCCGCACTCCTGTAAAAGTACAGGAAAAATGGGGAAGAAATGGGGAAAAATTGGAGGAAATAGAGGAGAATGGGGGAAAAATGGGGAAAAAATCGGGGAAAAAATCAGTGGGAAAACTGGGGAAATCGGGGGGAAAATGGCAAAAAAATGGGGAAAAATTGGTGAAAAAATGGGGAAAACTGGGGGAGAAATGGGGTAAAAATGGGGAAAACTGGGACAGAAATGGGGTAAAAATGGGGAAAACATCCAGGAAAAATTGGGAAGAAATGGGAAAAGGGATTTTGGTCGCAAAAAGCAAAGTCCCTTTGCTCCGGGGGCTGGGTCCTGGCCGTTCCTGTCCCCGCACTCCTGTCCCTCACTCCTGTCCCTCTCTCCTGTCCCTCTCACTCCTGTCCCTCACTCCTGTCCCTCTCACTCCTGTCCCTCTCACTCCTGTCCCTCTCACTCCTGTCCCTCACTCCTGTCCCTCTCACTCCTGTCCCTCACTCCTGTCCCTCTCACTCCTGTCCCTCACTCCTGTCCCTCTCACTCCTGTCCCTCACTCCTGTCCCTCTCACTCCTGTCCCTCACTCCTGTCCCTCTCACTCCTGTCCCTCACTCCTGTCCCTCTCACTCCTGTCCCTCACTCCTGTCCCTCTCACTCCTGTCCCTCACTCCTGTCCCTCTCACTCCTGTCCCTCACTCCTGTCCCTCTCACTCCTGTCCCTCACTCCTGTCCCTCTCACTCCTGTCCCTCACTCCTGTCCCTCTCACTCCTGTCCCTCACTCCTGTCCCTCTCACTCCTGTCCCTCACTCCTGTCCCTCTCACTCCTGTCCCTCACTCCTGTCCCTCTCACTCCTGTCCCTCACTCCTGTCCCTCTCACTCCTGTCCCTCACTCCTGTCCCTCTCACTCCTGTCCCTCACTCCTGTCCCTCTCACTCCTGTCCCTCACTCCTGTCCCTCTCACTCCTGTCCCTCACTCCTGTCCCTCTCACTCCTGTCCCTCACTCCTGTCCCTCTCACTCCTGTCCCTCACTCCTGTCCCTCTCACTCCTGTCCCTCACTCCTGTCCCTCTCACTCCTGTCCCTCACTCCTGTCCCTCTCACTCCTGTCCCTCACTCCTGTCCCTCTCACTCCTGTCCCTCACTCCTGTCCCTCTCACTCCTGTCCCTCACTCCTGTCCCTCTCACTCCTGTCCCTCACTCCTGTCCCTCTCACTCCTGTCCCTCACTCCTGTCCCTCTCACTCCTGTCCCTCACTCCTGTCCCTCTCACTCCTGTCCCTCACTCCTGTCCCTCTCACTCCTGTCCCTCACTCCTGTCCCTCTCACTCCTGTCCCTCACTCCTGTCCCTCTCACTCCTGTCCCTCACTCCTGTCCCTCTCACTCCTGTCCCTCACTCCTGTCCCTCTCACTCCTGTCCCTCACTCCTGTCCCTCTCACTCCTGTCCCTCACTCCTGTCCCTCTCACTCCTGTCCCTCACTCCTGTCCCTCTCACTCCTGTCCCTCACTCCTGTCCCTCTCACTCCTGTCCCTCACTCCTGTCCCTCTCACTCCTGTCCCTCACTCCTGTCCCTCTCACTCCTGTCCCTCACTCCTGTCCCTCTCACTCCTGTCCCTCACTCCTGTCCCTCTCACTCCTGTCCCTCACTCCTGTCCCTCTCACTCCTGTCCCTCACTCCTGTCCCTCTCACTCCTGTCCCTCACTCCTGTCCCTCTCACTCCTGTCCCTCACTCCTGTCCCTCTCACTCCTGTCCCTCACTCCTGTCCCTCTCACTCCTGTCCCTCACTCCTGTCCCTCTCACTCCTGTCCCTCACTCCTGTCCCTCTCACTCCTGTCCCTCACTCCTGTCCCTCTCACTCCTGTCCCTCACTCCTGTCCCTCTCACTCCTGTCCCTCACTCCTGTCCCTCTCACTCCTGTCCCTCACTCCTGTCCCTCTCACTCCTGTCCCTCACTCCTGTCCCTCTCACTCCTGTCCCTCACTCCTGTCCCTCTCACTCCTGTCCCTCACTCCTGTCCCTCTCACTCCTGTCCCTCACTCCTGTCCCTCTCACTCCTGTCCCTCACTCCTGTCCCTCTCACTCCTGTCCCTCACTCCTGTCCCTCTCACTCCTGTCCCTCACTCCTGTCCCTCTCACTCCTGTCCCTCACTCCTGTCCCTCTCACTCCTGTCCCTCACTCCTGTCCCTCTCACTCCTGTCCCTCACTCCTGTCCCTCTCACTCCTGTCCCTCACTCCTGTCCCTCTCACTCCTGTCCCTCACTCCTGTCCCTCTCACTCCTGTCCCTCACTCCTGTCCCTCTCACTCCTGTCCCTCACTCCTGTCCCTCTCACTCCTGTCCCTCACTCCTGTCCCTCTCACTCCTGTCCCTCACTCCTGTCCCTCTCACTCCTGTCCCTCACTCCTGTCCCTCTCACTCCTGTCCCTCACTCCTGTCCCTCTCACTCCTGTCCCTCACTCCTGTCCCTCTCACTCCTGTCCCTCACTCCTGTCCCTCTCACTCCTGTCCCTCACTCCTGTCCCTCTCACTCCTGTCCCTCACTCCTGTCCCTCTCACTCCTGTCCCTCACTCCTGTCCCTCTCACTCCTGTCCCTCACTCCTGTCCCTCTCACTCCTGTCCCTCACTCCTGTCCCTCTCACTCCTGTCCCTCACTCCTGTCCCTCTCACTCCTGTCCCTCACTCCTGTCCCTCTCACTCCTGTCCCTCACTCCTGTCCCTCTCACTCCTGTCCCTCACTCCTGTCCCTCTCACTCCTGTCCCTCACTCCTGTCCCTCTCACTCCTGTCCCTCACTCCTGTCCCTCTCACTCCTGTCCCTCACTCCTGTCCCTCTCACTCCTGTCCCTCACTCCTGTCCCTCTCACTCCTGTCCCTCACTCCTGTCCCTCTCACTCCTGTCCCTCACTCCTGTCCCTCTCACTCCTGTCCCTCACTCCTGTCCCTCTCACTCCTGTCCCTCACTCCTGTCCCTCTCACTCCTGTCCCTCACTCCTGTCCCTCTCACTCCTGTCCCTCACTCCTGTCCCTCTCACTCCTGTCCCTCACTCCTGTCCCTCTCACTCCTGTCCCTCACTCCTGTCCCTCTCACTCCTGTCCCTCACTCCTGTCCCTCTCACTCCTGTCCCTCACTCCTGTCCCTCTCACTCCTGTCCCTCACTCCTGTCCCTCTCACTCCTGTCCCTCACTCCTGTCCCTCTCACTCCTGTCCCTCACTCCTGTCCCTCTCACTCCTGTCCCTCACTCCTGTCCCTCTCACTCCTGTCCCTCACTCCTGTCCCTCTCACTCCTGTCCCTCACTCCTGTCCCTCTCACTCCTGTCCCTCACTCCTGTCCCTCTCACTCCTGTCCCTCACTCCTGTCCCTCTCACTCCTGTCCCTCACTCCTGTCCCTCTCACTCCTGTCCCTCACTCCTGTCCCTCTCACTCCTGTCCCTCACTCCTGTCCCTCTCACTCCTGTCCCTCACTCCTGTCCCTCTCACTCCTGTCCCTCACTCCTGTCCCTCTCACTCCTGTCCCTCACTCCTGTCCCTCTCACTCCTGTCCCTCACTCCTGTCCCTCTCACTCCTGTCCCTCACTCCTGTCCCTCTCACTCCTGTCCCTCACTCCTGTCCCTCTCACTCCTGTCCCTCACTCCTGTCCCTCTCACTCCTGTCCCTCACTCCTGTCCCTCTCACTCCTGTCCCTCACTCCTGTCCCTCTCACTCCTGTCCCTCACTCCTGTCCCTCTCACTCCTGTCCCTCACTCCTGTCCCTCTCACTCCTGTCCCTCACTCCTGTCCCTCTCACTCCTGTCCCTCACTCCTGTCCCTCTCACTCCTGTCCCTCACTCCTGTCCCTCTCACTCCTGTCCCTCACTCCTGTCCCTCTCACTCCTGTCCCTCACTCCTGTCCCTCTCACTCCTGTCCCTCACTCCTGTCCCTCTCACTCCTGTCCCTCACTCCTGTCCCTCTCACTCCTGTCCCTCACTCCTGTCCCTCTCACTCCTGTCCCTCACTCCTGTCCCTCTCACTCCTGTCCCTCACTCCTGTCCCTCTCACTCCTGTCCCTCACTCCTGTCCCTCTCACTCCTGTCCCTCACTCCTGTCCCTCTCACTCCTGTCCCTCACTCCTGTCCCTCTCACTCCTGTCCCTCACTCCTGTCCCTCTCACTCCTGTCCCTCACTCCTGTCCCTCTCACTCCTGTCCCTCACTCCTGTCCCTCTCACTCCTGTCCCTCACTCCTGTCCCTCTCACTCCTGTCCCTCACTCCTGTCCCTCTCACTCCTGTCCCTCACTCCTGTCCCTCTCACTCCTGTCCCTCACTCCTGTCCCTCTCACTCCTGTCCCTCACTCCTGTCCCTCTCACTCCTGTCCCTCACTCCTGTCCCTCTCACTCCTGTCCCTCACTCCTGTCCCTCTCACTCCTGTCCCTCACTCCTGTCCCTCTCACTCCTGTCCCTCACTCCTGTCCCTCTCACTCCTGTCCCTCACTCCTGTCCCTCTCACTCCTGTCCCTCACTCCTGTCCCTCTCACTCCTGTCCCTCACTCCTGTCCCTCTCACTCCTGTCCCTCACTCCTGTCCCTCTCACTCCTGTCCCTCACTCCTGTCCCTCTCACTCCTGTCCCTCACTCCTGTCCCTCTCACTCCTGTCCCTCACTCCTGTCCCTCTCACTCCTGTCCCTCACTCCTGTCCCTCTCACTCCTGTCCCTCACTCCTGTCCCTCTCACTCCTGTCCCTCACTCCTGTCCCTCTCACTCCTGTCCCTCACTCCTGTCCCTCTCACTCCTGTCCCTCACTCCTGTCCCTCTCACTCCTGTCCCTCACTCCTGTCCCTCTCACTTGGGAAAATCAGGGGGGAAACGGTAAAAATGGGGGAAAACATACAGGAAAAATTGGGAAGAAATGGGGAAAAAATTGGAGGAAACAGAGGAAAGTCAGGGGGAAAATGGGGAAAACGGGGAAAAATCGGGAAAAAAATTGGGGGGAAAATTGGGGGAAAAAATGGGGAAAAAATCGGGGGGGAAATGGCAAAAAAATGGTAACCAAAATAGCCCCGGGCTCGGCCGCCCCCCGAGCGCCCCCAGGCGGCTCCGGCTGCAGCTGCAGCAGCGCCTGCAGGGCCAGCAGCAGGTGAGCAGGGGAAACACCCAAAAATAACCAAAATATCCCCGAAATATCCCCGAAATAGCCTCAAAATAGCCCCAAAATATCCCCCAAAAACCCCAAAATATTCCCACAAAAATACCCAAAGTAGCCCCAAAAAATAACCAAAATAGCCCCAAAATATTCCCAAAAAATACCCAAAATATCCCGCAAAAATACCCAAAATATTCCCCAAAAAATACCCATAATATCCCCCCAAAATACCCAAAATATCCCCAAAATAGCCCTGAAATATCCCCAAAATATTCCCAAAAATACCCAAAATAGCCCCAAAATATACCCAAAATAGCCCCTAAATAGCCCCGAAAATCCCCAAAATAGCCCCAAAATACCCCCAAAAAAACCCAAAATAGCCCCTAAATATCCCCTAAACAGCCCCAAAATCTCCAGAGTAAACGGTCACAGTGAAAATCCCACCCAAAAAAATCCCACCCAAAAAAATCCCCCAAAAATTCCATTTAAAAATCCAAAGAATTCCAGAAAAAATCCCCAAAAAACCCAAAATATCCCCCAAAACAATCCCATTAAAAATTCCACCTCAAAAAATCCCGCTCAAAAAAATCCCAAAGGATTCTTAAAAAAACCCCAAAAAACCTCCAGAAAAATCCCCCCAAAAATCACATAAAAACCCCAGAAAAATCCCCAAAAAATCCCCCCAAAAAACCCCATAGAATTCAAATAAAATCACCCAAAACCCCCCAAAAAAACTCCCAAAAAAATCCCACCTATAAAATCCCACCCAAAAAAATCCCCCCAAAAAATTCCTTTAAAAAATCCCAAAGAATCCTAAAAAAACCCACCCAAAAAGCCAAAACACCCCCCAAAAAATCACATAAAACCCCAAAAATCCCCCACCGAATTCAAATAAAATTCCCCAAAATCTCCAAAAAAACCAAAAAAACCCCAAAAAAATCACATTAAAAATCCCAAATTTAAAAAAAACTGAAAAAAATCCCAAAAAATCCCCAAAATAATACCCATAAAACCCCAAAAAATCCCTATAAAAACCCCCAAAACCCCATAAAACCCCAAAAAATCCCAAAAAACCCCATTAAAACCCTATTGGGTCCCATAAAGTCACCTAAAAACCCCATAAAACCCTGATGAAAACCCCATACAAACCCCATACAAACCCCATACAACCCCATACAAACCCCAAACGCGTTGCTTGGTTGCAGTTGCTGCAGCAGAACCGGCAGGCGGCGCTGCTCGGGCACTTCGGGGCCCCCGTGGGGCTCTCGCTGCGCGCCGGGATCCCGCAGCAGCAGCAGCCGCAGCAGCCGCAGGTAACAGGATTGGGGTTTGTTGGGGTTTGTTGGGGTTTTTATGGGGTTTTGGGGTATTTGGGGTTTGTTTGGGGTGTGGGGTTTGGGATGGGTTTGGGCTCTGGCTGCGCGCCGGGATCCCGCAGCAGCAGCAGCCGCAGCCGCAGCAGCCCCAGGTAACCGCGGGATTTGGGGTTTGTTGGGGTTTTTATGGGGCTTGTTGGGGTTTGTTTGGGGTTTAGGGTCTGGGATGGGTTTGGGGTTTGGGCTCTCGCTGCAGGCCGGGATCCCGCAGCAGCAGCAGCCGCAGGTAACCGCGGGATTTGGGGTTTGTTCGGGTTTTTATGGGGTTTGTTGGGGTTTTTATGGGGTTTTGGGGTATTTGGGGTTTGTTTGGGGTGTTTGAGGTCTGGGATGGGTTTGGGGTTTGGGCTCTGGCTGCGCGCCGGGATCCCGCAGCAGCCGCAGTAGCCGCAGGTAACAGGATTGGGGTTTGGTCGGGGTTTTTATGGGGTTTGTTGGTTTTTTTTTTATTGGGTTTTTTATGGGGTTTTGGGGTGTTTGGGATTTTTTGGGGTTTGGGGTTTTTGGGGTTGGTTTGGGGTTTAGTGGTTTTGAGGTTTGGGCTCTCGCTGCGCGCCGGGATCCCGCAGCAGCAGCCACAGGCCCAGGTAACCGTGAGATTGGGTTTTTTATGGGGTTTTTGTGGGGTTTTTATGGGGTTTAGGGTTTGAGGTTTGGGATGGGTTTGGGGTTTGGGCTCTCTCTGTGCACCGGGATCTTGCAGCAGCAGCAGCCGCAGGTAACTGGATTTGGGGTTTTTATGGGTTTTTTTATGGGGTTTTGGGGTGTTTGGGGTTTGTTTGGGGTGTTTGGGGTTTAGTGGTTTTGGGGTTTGGGCTCTCGCACGCCGGGATCCCGCAGCAGCAGCAGCCACAGGTAACCAGGTTTGGGGGTTTTATGGGGTGTTTGGGGTATTTGGGGTTTGGAGTTTTTGGGGTTTGGGCTCTCCCTGCACGCCGGGATCCCACAGCAGCGGCAGCAGCCCCAGGTAACGGGGTTTGGGGTTTTTTATGGAGTTTTTTGGGATGTTTGAGGTTTGAAGATTCAGAGTTTGGGGTTTTGGGGTTTGTTTGGGGTTTTGGGTTCGGGATGGGTTTGGGGTTTGGGCTCTCGCTGCGGGCTGGGCTGCAGCAGCAGCTGAAGGTACGGATGGGTTTGGGGTTTCTTGAGGGTTTGGGGTTTGAGGATTCAGGCTTTGGGGTTTTGGGGTTTGGGGATGGATTGTTGATTTGGGATTTGGGGTTGGGATGAGTTTGGCATAAGTTTTAGGGATAGATTTTTGATTTGGGATGGGTTCTAGGGATGGATTTTTGGTTTGGGATTTGGGGTTTGGGATGAGTTTGAGATGGGTTTTAGGGATGGGTTCTTGATTTGGGAGTTGAGGTTTGGGATTTGGGATGGCTTTTAGGGATGGATTTGGGATTTGGGGTTGGGGATGTGTTTGGGATAGGCGTTTAAGGATGGGTTCTTGATTTGGGAGTTGAGCTTTGGGATTTGGGATGGCTTTTAGGGATGGATTTTTGATTTGGGATTTGGAATGGGTTTTAAGTGTGGCTTTTAGGAATGGATCTGGGATTTGGGGTTTGGGATAACTTTTAAGGATGGATTTTTTTCTTTGGGAATTGTGGTTTGGGATTTGGGGTAGGTTTTAGGGATGCATTTTTCATTTGGGATTTGGTGTTTGACATTTGCCTTTCGCCGTCTGCGAATCGCGAAACGCTCTCGGCGAACCCCACCCGGGGGACGATTCCGGTGTGAAATTTTGGGATTTTTTTTTGGGATAACCTCCAGAATTCCCTTCCCGCAGCCCCCCCTGAACGCGCAGATGCTGGCGCAGCGGCAGCGGGAGCTCTACAGCCAGCAGCACCGGCAGCGGCAGCTGATGCAGCAGCGCGCGCTCCTCATGCGCCAGCAGCAGCAGCAGCAGCAGCAGCAGCAGCAGCAGAATTTCGGGAATTCCGCCATGGGAACGCCGCTGGGAACGCCGCGGCTGCCGCAGGGCCCGGCGCAGCAGTTCCCCTTCCCCCCCGGTTACGGTACGAGCGCCGGCGGTGGCGGCGCCGGCGGCTTCGGCGGCCCCGAGGCGGCGGCGGCGCTGGGGAGCCGCGGGGGCCTGGGCGGCCGCGGGATGATGGCAGCGCCCTTCGGAGCCGGGATGGGCCCCGCCGGAATGCAGCAGAACCTCTTCCAGTACTCGGGGGCAGGTACGGGGCACGGGGTTCTGGGTGTTTGGGGTATTTGGGAACATCTTCCAGTACTCGGGGGCAGGTACGGGGCGTGGGGGGTTTGGGGTGTTCGGAGTGTTGGGGGTATTTGGGACATTTGGGATATTTGGGACATTCAGGATATTTGGGGTGTTCAGGGTGTTTGGGGTATTTGGAGTGTTTGGGGTATTTGGGGTGTTCAGGGTGTTTGGGGTGTTCGGAGTATTTGGGGTGTTTGGGGTATCTGGGATATTCAGGAACCTCTTCCAGTACTTGGAGGCAGGTACCGGGCACGCGGGGTTCATGGGGTCTGGGGTATTCAGAGGATTTGGGACATTCGGGGTATTTGGTGGATTTGGGGTGTTTGGGGTATTTGGGAATCTCTTCCAGTACTTGAGGGCAGGTACGGGGCACGCGGGGTTTGGGGTGTTTGGGATATTTGGGGTATTTGGGATATTCAGGAACCTCTTCCAGTACTCGAGGGCAGGTACAGGGCACGCGGGGTTTGGGGTGTTTGGGATATTTGGGGTATTTGGGATATTCGGGAACCTCTTCCAGTACTCGAGGGCAGGTACGGGGCACGGGGGGTTTGGGATATTTGGGGTATTTGGGATATTCGGGAACCTCTTCCATTACTCAGGGGCAGGTATGGGGTTTGGAGTGTTTGGGGTATTTGGGGTATTCAGGGGATTTGGGGTGTTTGGGGTATTTGGGATATTCAGGAACCTCTTCCAGTACTTTGGGGTAGGAATGGGGTATTTGGGGTTTGGGGTATTCTGGGAATTTGGGCTGTTTGGGGTAGTCAGGGGATTTCGGATATTCAGGAACCTCTTCCAGTACTCGGGGGCAGGTACGGGGTTTGGAGTTTTTGGGGTATTCGGGGTGTTCAGGGTGTTTGGGATATTCAGGAACCTCTTCCAGTACTTGGGCAGGTACTGGATGCCCGGGTACTCGGGATATTCGGGATATTCAGGATCTTTGGGATATTCAGGGTGTTTGAGGTATTTGGGACATTTGGGATATTCAGGATCTTTGGGATATTTGGGGTGTTTGGGGTATTCGGGGTGTTTGGGATGGGAGATGTGTGACTGCGGGAGGAGCCTTCCGTCGGTGACGGCGCTCCCGGGTTGGCAGGGATGGCGCCGCAGAGCGATCCGTCGGGATTCGCGCCGGCGCTCAGCCCCGGCAGCCCCCTGATGTCACCGCAGCTGCCGCCGGCGCCGCCCGCGCCCGGCTACCAATCGCCGGAGCTGAAATCCTGGCAGGCCGGAGCCGTCGGGAATAACGGGTGAGGGGCCGGCCCCGGCGAGGGCCCGGGGCGTCGGGAGCACCCTTTGGAAGCGGCCGTGGGAATTGGCCTTTGGGGTTGGCCATAGGGATTGGCCTTTGGGATTGCCCATTGGGATTGTCCAATGGAATCATCCTTTGGAATTGTTCATTGGGGTTGTCCATCGGGGTCACTCATTGGGATTGTCCATTGAGATTGTCCATTGGGATTGCCCATTGGGATTGTCCAATGGAATCATCCTTTGGAATTGTTCATTGGGATTGTTCATTGGGGTCACTCATTGGGATTGTCCATTGAGATTGTCCATTGGAATTAGCCATTGGGATTTTTCATTGGGATTGCCCATTGGGATTGTCCAATGGAATCATCCTTTGGAATTGTCCATCGGGGTCACTCATTGCGATTGTCCATTGGAATTGTCCAGTGGAATCATCCTTTGGAATTGTCCATCGGGGTCACTCATTGCGATTGTCCATTGGAATTATCCGTGGGAATTGTCCTTTGGGGCTGTCCATTGGGATTGTCCTTTTGGACTGGCCATTGGAATGTCCATTGGGATTGTCCCATGGAATCGTCCCTTGGAATAATTCTTTGAAATTATCCATTGGGATTGTCAATTGGACTCGTCCTTCGGGATTGTCACCCATTGGAATTATCCGCTGGGATCGTCCATTGGGATTGTCCATTGGAATTTTCCATGGGGATTATCCGTTGGAATTGTCCGTTGGATTTATTAATTGGAATTACCCATGGGAATTATCCATGAGAGGAATCCTCTGGAATTATCCATTGGAATCGTCCATGGGAGTTGTCCAGGGGATTTATCCATTGGAATAATCCATGGGAGTCACTCATTGGAATTATCCATTGGAATTATCCGTTGGGATTATCCATTGGAGTCACCCTTTGGAATAATCCATTGGAATTATCCATGGGAGTCACTCATTGGAATTATACATTGGGATTATCCGTTGGGATTATCCATTGGAGTCACCCTTTGGAATAATCCATTGGAATTATCCATGGGAGTCACTCATCGGATTTCTCCTTTGGAATTATCCTTTGGAAGTAATTATCCATTGGAGTCACCCATTGGAATTATCCCTTGGAATCATCCACTGGAGTCATCTTTTGAAAATGTCCGTTGGAATTTTCCATTGGACTCACCCACGGGAATCATCCAGTGGAATTATCCAGTGGAATTGTCCATTGGAGGCATCGCTTGGAATTATCCCTTGGAATTTTCCATGGGAATTATCCCTTGGAATCATCCATTGGATTCATTCTTTGCTATTATCCTTTGGAGTCATCCATGGGAGTCACCCACAGGAATTATCTACTGCAATTTTCCATTGGAATTATCCGTGGGAATCATCCACTGGAATAATCCATTGGAATCATTCTTTGCAATCATCCATTGGAATATTCCATTGGAATTATATGTGGGAATTATCCTTTGGAATTATCCATTGGAGTCATCCATGGGAATTATCCATTGGAATCATCCATGGGAATCACCCACTGGATTTCTCCTTTGGAATTATCCATTGGAGTCATCTTTTGGAACTGTCCATTGGAATTATCCTTTGGAATTACCCATCGGAATCATCCATTGGGATTATCCATGGGAGTCACCCATTGGAATTGTCCATGGGAATTATCCATTGGAATTAATTACCCATTGAAATCATCCGTGGGAGTCACCCATTGGAATAATTCTCTGGAATCATCCGTGGGAGTCACCCACTGGAATTATCCTTTGGAATCATTCTGTGGAATCATCCATGCGAATCTCCCTTTGGAATCACCTCCTGCCCTTGGGATGGGGCCGTGGATCCCTGGGAATGGGGAATGGGATCAGGAATGGCATCGGGAAGGGGTTGGGATGAAGTTGGAGCAGATCCCAACCCCCCACGGGGATCCCCCATTGTTCCATGGGGATCCCCATCCCAAAATCCCAAAAATCTTTGCTCCAGAGGACACCGAGTGCTGATTATCCAGGAAATTCCCGAAGGATCCAAGATCCCTTCGCTGGGAGCCGGGACGGCCTTGGGGGTGCAGAGACATCCCGAGGAATTCCAGCCCTTGGGATGGGGCCGTGCATCCCGGGGAATGGGATTGGGATTTAGGATGGGAGCAGCTCCAGGGAAAGGGGGGATTGGGGTGGGATTTGGGAAGGAATTCTCGGCTGGGCTGGAATTCCCAGAGAATCCCTGGGAATGTCCCAGGAAAGGGTGGAGCAGTTCAGGATGGTGGGGTGGGAATGGGGTGGGATTGAAGCTCCATGGATCCCATCCCAAACCATTCCGGGATTCTGGGATCCAGGACACTCAGGATCCATCCCCAGGGATTTTTAAGGAATTTGGGGATGGAAAAGGGAAGGGAGACCCTTCCTGGAGTCCCCAGTTCCCAGGGAATTCCTAAAATTCCTTCCTGGAGTGGAGTCGGGATGGGGATGGATCCAATGCCAGGCTGGGAGAGCTGGGAATGGAGGGAATTCCCTGGAAAAGGGGAGGGATTTGGGAAGGAATTCCCGGCTGGGCTGGAATTCCCAGCAAATCTGGGGCTATCTCGTCCTTGGAATTTTCCCAAGGAAAAATCAGATCCTGGAGTATTCCCAGCGTTTCTCCTTAAGGTCCCTTCCCCCCCAAACCATCCTGGAATTCCCTGAATCCCAATTCCTCACGGAACAAAGGGAATCCCCTGGGAAAGGAGGAGGAATTCGGGAAGGAATTCCCAGAAAATCCCCGACAGCATCCGAGGAAATCTTGCACGGCCCCAGGACGGTGGGACTGGAGCGCGACGGAACCGAACCTCCACCATCCCACCGCGGGAACCCTTTGGAATTCCGGGATTCTTTCGGGATCCCGGCCATTCCCGACGCTTTTTCCCGGTTTTCCAGCGTTTTCGGGCCGGCGGGCGCGGCGGCTCCGCAGGGGATGTACAACAACATGAGCATCACCGTCTCCATGGCCGGACCCGGCCCCGGCTCCGGCTCCGGCGGCTCTGGCGGCGTTCCCGGCATGGGCGCCATGGGCGGCGGCATTCCCATGAATCCCGTCATGGCCGGCATCAACTCCATGTGCTCGGAGCAGGTCGGTGCCGCCGGGACGGCCCCAAGGGGAATGGGAATGGGATCGGGAATGGGGGTGCAGGAACATCGGGAGAGGTTCCAGGTGCTGGGATGGGGCCCTGGATCACTGGGAATGGGATCGGGAATGGGATCGGGAATGGGGCCCTGGATCACTGGGAATAAGAGATGAGATTGGGAATGGGATTGGGAATGGGGCCCTGGATCACTGGGAATAGGATTGGGAATGGGGCCCTGGATCACTGGGAATAAGAGATGAGATTGGGAATGGGATTGGGAATGGGGCCCTGGATCACTGGGAATGGGATTGGGAATGGGGCCGTGGATCTCTGGGAATGGGATCAGGAATGGGGCCGTGGATCACTGGGAATAGGATTGGGAATGGGGCCGTGGATCCCGGGAAATAGAGAATGAGATTGGATTTGGGAATGGGATCAGGAAATAGATTGGGATTGGGATCAGGAATGGGATCGGGAATGGGATCAGGAATGGGACCATGGATCATGGGAAATGGGGAATGGGATTGGGTATGGGATTGGGAATGGGGCTGTGGATCCTTGGGAATAGGAGATGTGATCAGGAACAGGATTTGGAATGGCATCAGGAATGGGGCCATGGATCCCGGGAAACAGAGAATGCGACTGGATTAGGGAATTGGATTGGGAGTGGAATCAGGAATGGCATCGGGAATGGGGCCGTGGATCCTTGGGAACAGGGAATGGGATCAGGAATGGGATGGGGCCGTAGATCACTGGAAACTGGAATGAGACAGGAACGGGATTGGGAGTGGGATCGCGAATGGGATAGGGAATGGGATCAGGAATGGGAGTGGGGACTGGGGCTGTGGATCCATTCCTATTTCCATTGGGAATAGGGAATGGGATCTGGAATGGGATCAGAAATGGGGCCCTGGATCCTTGGGAATAGGGAATAAGACTGGGATCGGGAATGAGGCCATGGATCTTTGGAAATGGGATCAGGAATGGGGCTGTGGATCTGTTCCTGTTTCCACTGGAAATGGGATGAGGAATGGGAATGGGAAATGGGATGGAGTTGGGTGGGGTTGGAGGTGCAGGAACATCTGGAGAGGTTCCAGGTGCTGGGATGGGGCCGTGGATCACTGGGAATTGGGAATGAGACAGGAACGGGATCGGGAATGGGATCGGGAATGGGGCTGTGGATCCGTTCCTGTTCCATTGGGAATAGGGAATGGGATCAGGAATGGGATCAGGACTGGGGCCATGGATCCCTGATTATTGGGAATGGGATTGGGAATGGGGCCATGGATCACTGGGAAGCTGGGAATAGGGAATGGGATCAGGAATGGGATCGGGAATGAGATCGGGAATGGGGCCGTGGAATCCTGGGAATGAGGAATGGGATCAAAAATGGGATGGGGAATGGGGCTGTGGATCCCTGGGAATTGGGAATGGCATCAGGAATAGGATCAGGAATGGGTGGGAAGGAGATGGGAGAAATCTGGAGCAGATCCCAGCCCCCTGTTGGGATCCCCCATTGATCCATGGGGATCCCCATCCCAAAATCCCACCAAACATGAGATCCATCCCAAATCCCACCAAACACGAGATCCATCCCAAAATCCCACCAAACATGGGATCCATCCCAAATCCCACCAAACATGAGATCCCCATCCCAAATCCCACCAAACATGAGATCCATCCCAAATCCCACCAAACATGAGATCCATCCCAAATCCCACCACTCACAAGATTTCCATCCCAAACCCCACCGCTCGGCGCTCGGTGCCGTTCCGAGGTCCCGGCATTCCGGCTGAGCGCGGCCGTTGTCGCCGGCAGGTCCCGGACGCGGCGCTGAGGCCTCCAGGGCTCTACTGCAACCAGCTGGGCTCCGGCGAGCTGCTCAAGGCCGAGGCCGACGGCGCCCAGGTCAGTTGGTGCTCCTCAAACTCCGACAGCTCTGCAGCGCCAGGGCTCGGGGACGTTCCCAGGAAAACAACCGGGACAATCCCGGAGCCGCGGTTACGGAAGGCCACCATGGCTTGGCTTGGCTTGGCTTGGGTTGGGTTGGAAGGTTCTTCCAGGAGGTCACGGTTGGGGTGAAGGCACCAGGGTCACACCAATGCTGGGTGGCACTCCTTGGGTGACACTCCTGAGGTTGAAGCCAACACGCTGTCACCAGTGTTGGGTGACACCCCTTGGGGTTGAGGTCAGCAGGGTCCAACCAATGTTGGGTGACACCCCTTGTGTGACACCATTGGGTGTGGAGCCACCAGGGTCACACCAGTGTTGGGTGACACCACTGGGTGACATCTCCTGGGGTTGAAGCCACCAAGGTCCCCCCAGTGTTGGGTTGACACCCAGTGGGTGACATCTCCTGGGGTTGAAGCCACCATGGTGCCACCAATGCTGGAGTGACCCTGGTGGCTTCAACCCCAAGAGGTGTCACCCAAGGGGGGCCACCCAGCACTGGTGGCACCATGGTTACTTGAAGCCCATTGGGTGACACCCCTTGGGGTTGGAGCCACCGTGGTCACACCAGGGTTGGGTGACACCACTGGGTGGCAGCTCCCGGGGTTGGAGCCACCACGGCGCCACCAGCATTGGGTGACACCAGGGGGTGACTCCTCTTGGGCTTGACATCACCATGGTGCCACCAATGCTTGGTGGCACCCCTTGGGTGACACCTCCTGGGGTTGGAGCCACCGTGGTGTCACCAGCAGTGGGTGGCACCCATTGGGCTTCAAGCCACCATGGTCACACCGAGGTTGGGTGGCATCCCGTGTGGTTGAAGCCACCAGGATCCAACCCATGTTGGTGACACCCATTGGGTGACACCTCTTGGGGTGAAGCCCCCATGGTCCCACCAGTGTTGGGTGACACCAGTGGGGTTGAGGCCACCATGGTCCCACCAGCGTTGGGTGACACCGAGGTATCACCAGCGTTGGTGTCACCCAGTGAGTGTCACCTCCTGGGGATGGAGCCACCAAGGTCACACCAATGTTGGGTGACACCATTGGGTGACACCTCTTGAGCTTGAAGCCACCAAGGTCCAACTGGTGTTGGGTGACACCACTGGGTAGAAGCCACCCACCAATGTCACACCAGCGTTGGGTGACACCATTGGGTGACAACCCTTGGGTTGAAGCCACCAAGGTCATGTCAGTGTTGGGTGACACCACTGGGTAGAAGCCACCCACCAAGGTAACCTCAGTGTTGGGTGACACCATTGGGTGACACCCTTGGGTTGAAGCCACCACGGTGCCACCAAATCCACACCCAAAAACCCCGGAACGTCGCTCCTGCTGCCGCAGCCGCCGGGAACTGGAAGTCCGGGATGGCTCCACCTCCACCCCGTTCCCCAACCCCCCTGAGATGTCTCCAGCCCCACCCCAGCTCCTTCTGGAGCCGTTTCTCCACTAGAATCCCAAATATTTTTCCTGGATCATTGCCCAGTGCCACCAGGAACGTCCCCATCCATGGAAATCCGGGATGGCTCCACCTCCACCAGCCCACGACCAACCCCGTTCCCCAATCCCTGGAGATGTCTCCAGCCCCACCCCAGGTCCTTCTGGGAGCCTTTTTTCCACCGCAATCCCAAAGGTTTTTCCTGGATCAGCAGCTGGGAGCCACCAGGAACCTCCCCATCCATGGAATACGGAATCCCAAAATCCAGGAGGCTCCACCCACCCCATGACCAATCCCGTTCCCCAATCCCCGGAGATGTCTCCAGCCCCACCCCAGCTCCTTCTGGAACCATTTATCCACTATAATCCCAAATATTTTTCCTGGATCAGCACCTGGGAGCCACCAGGAGCCTCCCCATCCATGGAAATCCAGGATGGCTCCACCTCCACCCACCCCATGACCAACCCCCTGAAGATGCCTCCAGCCCCACCCCAGCTCCATTCGGAGCCTTTTTTCCACCATAATCCCAATTTTTTTTCCCTGGATCAGCTCCTGGAGCCACCAGGAGCCTCCCAATCCACAAAACTCCAGGACAGCTCCGCCCATCCCATTCCCCAGCCTCCTTGAGATGCCTCCAAACCCACCCCAGCTCCGTTCTGGAACTGTTTTCCCACCATAATCCCAAATTTTTTTCCGGGATCAACACCTGGGAGCCACCAGGAACCTCCCCATCCATGGAAATCCGGGATGGCTCCACCTCCACCCACCCCACGACCAACCCCATTCCTCAAACCCCCTTGAGATGTCTCCAGCCCTACCCCAGCTCCACTGGGAGCTGTTTTTCCACCATAATCCCATTTTTTTTCCCTGGATCAGCTCTTGGAGCCACCAGGAACCTCCAATCCACAAAACTCTGGAATGGCTCCACCCACCCTGTTCCTCAACCCCCCTGAGATGTCTCCAAACCCCACCCCAGCTCCTTTTGGAGCCATTTTTCCACTGTAATCCCCATTTTTTTCTTGGATCAGTGCCCAGAGGCGCTGGGAACCTCTCCATCCATGGAAACCCAGCAGGCTACACCTCCACCCCATTACTCAATCTCCTGAAGGTTCTCCAAACCCCACCCCAGCTCCCTTCTGAGCCGTTTTTCCTCCATAATCCCAGATGTTTTTCCCAGATCAACTCCTGGAGCCACCAGGAGCCTCCCAATCCTCAAAACTCCAGGACAGCTCCACCCACCCCGTTCCCCAAACCCCCGGAGATGCCTCCAGCCCCACCCCAGCTCCATTTGGAGCTGTTTTTCCACCGCAATCCCAAATTTTTTAACTGGGTCGGCACCTGGCATCTGCCAGGAACGTTCCCATCTACAGAAATCCGGGATGGCTCCACCTCCACCCAGCCCACGGCCAACCCCGTTCCCCAAACCCCCGGAGACGCCTCCAGCCCCACCCCAGCTTTGTTGGGAGCCTTTTTTCTCCCACAATCCCAAATATTTTCCTGGATCAGTTCCCAGAGCTGCTGGGAACCTCCCCATCCATGGAAATCCAGGATGGCTCCTCCTCCACCCCGTTCCTCAAACCCCTGGAGATGCCTCCAGCCCCACCCCAGCTCCGTTGGGAGCTGGTTTTTTGCCATTAATCCCAACTTTTTTTTCCCGTATGAGCAGCTGGGAGCCACCAGGAGCCTCCCAATCCACGGATCTCCAGGACAGCTCCATCCACCTCCACCCCTCAACCCCCCTGAGATGCCTCCAACCCCACCCCAGCTCCGCCGGGAGCCGTTTTCCCTCCGCATTCCCGAACTATTTTTCCCCCCGGAGCCGACTGAGCCGCAGCGCTTTTCTTTTTGTAGGACGTGAAGACCGAAGAGTTCTTCTCTGGGGTGGCTCCAGACTAGAGGAGAAGTTCTCTAGTGAG
Source organism: Montifringilla adamsi (assembly GCA_017590115.1). Taxonomy (NCBI): domain Eukaryota; kingdom Metazoa; phylum Chordata; class Aves; order Passeriformes; family Passeridae; genus Montifringilla; species Montifringilla adamsi. The sequence goes on along the minus strand of JAGGNK010008948.1, from coordinate 4,059 downwards.
TTTCCAGCTTCACGTAGTTCCCAGATCCCGCTCCCGCCCCTTCCCCGGATCCGCTAAATCCCCTTTTTTTTGTTTTTTTTTCCCCCTTTTTTTTGTTTTTTTTTTGGGAATTCCGCCCAGGTGCAGCAGGTGCAGGTGTTCGCCGACGTGCAGTGCACGGTGAATCTGGTGGGAGATCCCTACCTCAACGCGCCGGCTCCGTTGGCCAATCCCAAAAATCCCGCTCCGCCGCCGCCGCCGCCGCCGGGACAAGGGAAGAGCCTCCTGCAGCAGCTGCTGACGGAATAGAGCCCGGAACGTCGGGAATTCCCAAAAAAAAAAAAACAACCCCCAAAACTCGGGAAAGATGGACACGAAAAAAAAAAAAAAAGAGAGAGAAAATTTTTATATAGGATCTATTTTTTATGGGAATTTTGATATCCAGCCCCGCCCCCGCCGCCGACGGAATGTTTGGAGTGAAAATGGAAAATGGGGGATTGGGGGTTTTTTGGGAAAAGGGGGGGATGGGCTTTGCACCAAGGTTTTTCCCCTGTTTTTTTGGGGTTTTGGGCCTTTTTTCCCTTATTTTTTCCCCTTTTTCCCTGTTTTTCCTCCTTTTTCCCCCTCTTTTCCCTTAATTTTTCTCCTTTTTTCCTCCTCTTTTTCCCTGATTTTTCCCCCAATTTTTCTTCTTTTCCTTCTTTTTCCCTTTCCTCCTTTTCCTCCCTTTTTCCTCTCTTCCCCTCACTTTTCCCCTGATATTTCTCCTTTTTTCCTCTCTCTTTTCCCCTATTTTTCTCCTCTTTTTCTCCTTTTTCCCCTTCTCCCTTTTCCTCTTTTTCTCCTTTTTTCCCCTCTTTTCCCCTGATTTTTCTCCTTTTTTCCCCTCTTTTCCCCTGATTTTTCTCCTTTTTTCCCCTCTTTTCCCCTGATTTTTCTCCTCTTTTCCCCTCTCTTTTCCCCTGATTTTTCTCCCTTCCCCCCCTTTTTTCCCTTATTTTTCTCCTTTTCCTCCCTCTTTTCCCCTGATTTTTCTCCTCTTTTCCTCCATTTTCCTCCTTTTCCCCCATTTTTCTCCTTTTCTTCTTCCCTTTCCTCCTTTTCCTCTGTTTTTCTCCTTGTCCTCCCTTTTTCCTTTTCCCCTGATTTTTGTCCTTTCCCCCTCTCTCATTTTCCCTGATTTTTCTCCTTTTTTCCCCTCTCTTTTCCTCCTTTTTCCTCATTTTTCTACTTTTCCCCTTTCCCCTCTTCTTTTTCTCTTTCCTCCTTTTCATCTTCTTCCCTATTTTCCTCCTTTTTCCCATTTTTTCCTCCTCCCTTCCCTCATTTTCTCTCATTTTCCTCTTCTCCTCTTTTCCCCATTTCCCTTTTTCTTTCTTTTTCCTGTTTTTCCTCCTTTTCCCCTTCTTCCTTTTCTTTTTCCTCTTTTCCTCCTTCTCTCTCTTCTTCCTTCTTTTCCCCATTTTCCCTTTTCCTGCTCTTTTCATCCTTTTCCATCCCTTTTTTCCTTCTTTTCCCCATTTCTTTCCCCATTTCCTCCTTCTTTTCCTCCCTTTTCCATTTCCCATTTTTTCTCTTTTCCCCTTTCTCCCCCATTTTCTCCTTTCCCCTTTTCCTCCTTCTTTCTCCATTTCCCTTCCCCTTCTCCTTTTTTCCTTTTCCTTTTTTCCTTGCCTTTCTCCATTTCCTCCTTTTCCATTTTTATTTTTCCTCATTGTTCTCCTTTTCCTTCTTTTTCCCTACCCCTTCTTCTTCTTTTTCTAAACTTTTCCTCCTTTTTTCCCCTTTTCTTTCCTCTTTTCCCTTTCCCCCTTTTCCTCTTTCCTCCATATTTTCCCCATTTTCTTCCCTCTTTCCCCCCAATTTTTTTTCCTTTCCTCCTTTCCCCCATTTTCTTCCTTCTTTTCCCCCAATTTTTTCCTCCTCCTCCCCCTTTTTCCCCTTCTTTTCCCTTTTTCTCCCTCTTTTCCTTCTTTTTCCCCATTTCCCAATTTCCCCCTTTTTTCTCCATCTTTTCCCCATTTTCTTCCCTCTTTTCCTCCTTTTTTCTCCTTTTCCTCCCCCCTTCCTTTTCCCTGTTTCCCAATTTTTCCCAATCCCTTTTTCCTTCCCTCTTTTCCCTTTCCTTTTCCCCCATTTTTTCCCACTTTTCCCCCTTTTTTCTCCTTCTTTTCCCCCTTTTCCTCCTCCCCTTTCCCTTTCCTTTTTTCCCATTTTCTTCCCCCTTTTTTCCTCCATCTCTTCCCCCTTTTTTCCTCCTTTCCTTTCCCCATTTTCTCCCTTTTTTCCCTTATTTTCCTCCTTCCCCCATTTTCTTTCCTTTTTCCCCTTTTCCTCCTCCTTTTCCCTCACTTTTTCCTTTTCCTCCCCCTTTTCCTCCCCCTTTTCCCCCCCTTTCCTCCTTACTCCCCAATCCTTTCCCCCTTTATCCCCCATTTTTCCTTTTTTCCTCCATCTTTTCACCATTTTCTTCCCATTTTTCCCCATTTCCCCCTTTTTTCTCCTTTCCCTTTCCTCCTTTTTCCCCATTTTCTTCCCTCTTCTTCTTTTTTCCCCTTTCCCCCCTTTTTTCTTCTTTCCTCCATCTTTTCCCCCTTTTTTCCTCCTTTCCCTTTCCTTTTTCCCCATTTCCTTCCCATTTTTCCTTCTTTCCCCCATTTTCTTCCCTCTTTTTCCCCTTTTCCTCCTCTTTTTTCTTCAATTCCCCCCCCTTTTTTGTCTCTTTTCCTCAACCCTTTTTCCCCTTTTTTCCCTATTTTCCCTTTTCCCCATTTCCCCCCTTTTTCCCTTTTTTCCCCTATTTTTTCCCTTTTTCCCCATTTCCCCCTCTTTTTCCCCCCCTTTTTCCATTTTTTCCCTATTTTTCCATTTTTTCCCATTTTCCCCCTTTTTTTCTCTATTTTTCCCCCTATTTTCCCCCTATTTTCCCCCCTTTCTTCCCTATTTTTCCCCTTCCCTTTTTTCCCCTATTTTCCCCCCTTTTCCCCCTCCAGGCCCACCCCCAATTTTTTAATTCCCATTCCCGACTCCCAGAATTCCCAGGAACACACCCAAAAACCGAGGAAGAGGAGGAGGAAGAGGAAGCTCAGTCTCAGCTGGATCTGACGCGGGGCACGGACTTAAAAAAAAAAATCAATCAAAACCCAGGAAAAGCTCCGGAATTCCGCGGGAAAATCCCAATTTTTTTTCTCCAATCCCCTGAAATTCCCACTTTTTTCCCCCCTTTCCCTTCGGCTCGTGCGTACAATCAGCTTTTTCTAGCGAAAAAAAAAAAAAATCGGGGAATTTGTGGGGTTTTTTTCCAAAAAAAAAAACCAAGAAAAAACACAAAAAAAAGGAAAAAAAAATTCCTATTTTGACCCGGTTTTTCCATGTTTTTTGCCGGTTTTCCCCGTCCCTCCGGAATTCCGTGGGGTGAGGAGGGAAAACCTCGTGTACAGTGCAAGAAAAGAGGGGAAAAATGATGAAAAATTCAAAAAAAATGGGAAAATCTGCAATAATTTTTAGGGGAAAAAAGGGGGAGGGGGGAGGGGTTCTTGTAGATAATTTTTTTTTTTTTTTTCCGGAGGAAAAGATGGAAAACTTCTGGAAAAAAACGATGGAAAAAAAAAAAAAAAAAAAAAAAAAGAAAAAAAAAAAAATAAAATGGTTTTTTTTTTTTTTTTTTTCCTGCTTGGATTGTGTTTAACAGCTGGAGTAGCTTCGAATATTTAAAAATAATAATTAATAATTAATTAATAATTAATAAAAGAATAATAATGGAATTGTCTGTCAGGAAAAAGCTTTTTTTTTTTTTTTTTTTTTTGGTGGGGTTTTTCATTGGAATTCAATTTTTTAGGGAAATTTTTTTTTTGTTCTTTTCTCTTTAAAAAATTCCTGGGGAGGAAAAAAAAAAGAGGAAAAACAGCAAAAAAAAAAAAGGGAAAATTCAGATTCTGCAGCCAAAATTTTGCTGGTTTTGGGGAAATTTGGGGGTGGGAAGAAGAAGAAATTTGGGAAAAAATGGAAAATTCAATTTTTGGGGCTGGAAAATCAGGAATTCTGCTGGAAAATGGAAAAATGGGATCCAGGGATTTGGGA
>JAGGNK010008937.1:0-54727 GCA_017590115.1 Montifringilla adamsi | reverse complement strand
CTCTGAACGCTCCCTACAGGAAGGAATTCCAATGGATGGATCCTTTGCTTTAGCATTATCTATCAAGTGGCCCAGTTAAGTTTTTCTGTGTCTCAGTTTTAGACTGAACCTTTACAGAGTTAGATTAATTTCTTGTACAGGATGATGTGCCACATCACTCCTGAGCTGGGCTCAACTTGGAACAGCCTCAAGTGCACGGCGCTGCCAAGACCCAGGGCAATAATTTCTTTGGAGCCAGCCCAAAGCCCATTTAGTATTTCACCATTGAACCCAGGGTTTTTTCCAACCTAAATGATTCTATGATTCCATATTCCCAAACTCAGAGGAACCCAGACAAACAGATACCATGTAGGGAAAGTCCCTTTTAGGGGTGTTTATGTAAATTACAATTATATTTCCCCCAACAGATGGACTATTTTCTGCTCAGTATAAAAGGCAGGTGTCTTCCTACCCAAAAGGTGTGATTTACCTGACATCTTCTACCATCCTAAACCAGAGCAGTAAGATGCAGCCAGAAGAAGCCTGGAAAACCAGCCAGCCACAGCACAGCCTCTGCCCAACCCAGGGACGGGTCCAGAACTGGCTCCTAAGAGAGATCTGGAGAGTTTAAGGCTAAAATCACCTGACTGTGAGGACCGGCCTGCTCTCTCCCAGCCTACAGCTCCCTTTTTACTGGGAATTCACTGGGCCATGGTAGAAAATTCTGTTTAGCAAGTATTGACTTCTTTTTCTCCCCTGCCCATGAACGCCTGATTGATTTGTTTTTTGAATTCCTGAGCGCCTCCTGCATCAGCAGCACTCTGAGGTGCCACCTTCAGTGGGTCAAGGACCTCTCATTTTTCAGACTGTCACAAGATAACTCCAGCTGCTGACCCAAGTCCTTGAACTGAGGGAAACAGGGAACCATTGCTCCTGGAGATCTTCCTCATCAAGAGCTGTGGGCCATTTATTCTTCCTGTTCCTTTTCCCAATCAACCTTGTTCTCAATCTTTGCATCCATGCTAATTTCACTATGCCAAACACTCCAGCTAAACCTGCAGTGCCACTGTGGACACACACAGAATAAACTGAGTTGGTTCAGGGTTTTTTCAAAGTATTTTTAAATTCCTTTGTCTATTTTTCAGCTCCAGAAACAAAGATTAGAAAAACACCAAGTACCTTTTTTGAAGTTCTTTTGCCAGTGAGGTCCTGCAAAACCTGCTCTGTGTGGAGGGCACCTGTGCAGGTTTAGTTATGCAGTCAGGGTCATTGACAGAGTAATCCCGAGTGACTGGGAACACTTGGCATCTGCCTTGATCCCCAATATTTCCCAGCTGTGACATCAATCAGTTCCAGTCTGTTTCAGCAAAGCTCAGGCTGAGCTGCTGACAGTCTCAGAAGTGCCTGTGGTGAATCTCCCCAGTCCCTTCCCCAGATTCCCCTCTCAGGCTCAGTGGATAAAGAGCAGATTAGCCTATCACGGATATTCTCACCTGTCAGATGTGGCCGGCAAGGAGCAGCTTTGACCTTTAAGGCAGGAATGTGTCAGGTGCTGTCAAAATGAATCAGAAACTCAAAATAGATGTGATACAGCCTTTCCAAGACTGGAGAGAGATCACTCCTCATGCCCCCCAGAAGACCCCGTTCTCTAGAAACAGCAGTGGCAAACACCAAGAAATCCCTGCTTTACTCAAATGTATTTTGGTGAACTTTACTGTGCTTGCAGGAGAGGTGACAATAAAACAACGAGTGGTGCAGACAAAGCTCTCCCCTGGCAAAGGGACCCGACCTTCTGCAGCTCTGTCACCTCAGCCCTGGAAGATTCCAGCCTTGGCACTGAGGATTGCTGTGTGCCGTGGGGAGTTTGTCAGCTGAGTTACAGGAACTGGCAGGGAAAAGCTCTGCCTGCTCAGGTATCACCGAGTTCCACACACCCTCAGGTTCCTGTGGACAGAATCTGTTTCTCCTGGAACTGAAAGATTGAGCCTCTCCTTTACAGGAAGCAGCACTCGCTCCTACCCCATTATGTGGTGCTTGGGCAGGGCAAGCTTTGAAAATTCCCTCACAGAGTATTTCTAGACAAGAATCTGTGAGGGACTGAAATACCAGTGGTGAGGTTTTATCTCATGTCATCACCCATCATGATCAAATGGAATGGTGAAAGGCCTGGCTTTGTCTGTCTGGCTAATTGCACACCTCTTCCAAATTTGCTGAATGATCACTTACTGTTTCCTACTTTGGATGATCAAGCATTTTATTGATAAAGCTCACACAGCATGGTTCCAAATCACAGAGAAATTCAATGTCAAATCTGAACGTTTAATAGGTGTCCCACAAACACCAATCACACACCTCCTCATCCAACCACACCACACCCCAAAGACAATCCTCTGCCCAGGAATAAAACAGGAGCCCCAGTCCTGGAGAGGGTCAGCCCTCAGCCCAGGGCTAGCTGTGAATTCCTCTGATGGAACACAAAACCACAGGGACTGATTTTCACCTACACCCAAACTCACAGCTCTTGGCAAGGCCTGAGCTACTGACAAATAATTCCAACTTCTGGCACTGGTTGTGGCTCTAAGTGAACACCACATCCCAAACGTGCACAGCCACCCCCCTTTCTCTGCCTGCTGCCCCTGCTCTGACTCTGGGCCAAGCACAGAAGATGCAGGATGGAGTTTTCTCAGCAGGAAAGGCCAGAGGATGTCCCTGCACCCTCAGTGAGTCAGAGTGGTGAGATGGAGATCAGCACTGCAGCGCTGTGGCACTCACACAGAGACAGGTCACCTCTGCCTGCTCAGACTGCTCTGGTCACAGCGCCACTCCCACCCCTGTTTGCTCAAAACCTGGCACCCGAGCTCACCACAGCTGCAAGAGCAGCCTGCCCTCTTCTGCCTGCCTGGATTCCTCCCACGAACCACTGCAACTGCAGGGTCCTCGGCCCGTGTTTGAATCTTTGCTAACTGCAGCTGTTTCAAAAATAAATTAGAACGCAGAATATTCTCCTTCCAAAGCTGCAGCTACAAAATATTTCTGCTGTAGGAAGCAGAGGCACCAAACAAAAACACTGACCCAGCAGCCACTGGAGTTAGGGCAAAGTTGTGACAAGAGAAGGAAAACAAGCACCAGGATTTTTTAAAGACAAACATCTCAAAGCTTCATCCTGTACACGTCTGCCCTCGCTGATGCCATGTTATGGGACACATCCCTGCTCCCAGAGGCGCAGAAAGGATCAGCGGCAGCGCTGCCGGATCCCGGCTCCCAGCTGGAGCTCCCGGCTGCCGCAGGGCCGGGATTTGCGGCGCTTCCCTCGGCAGAGGGCAGGGAGCGGCCCCGGTGCGATCCCGTTCGAGCGGCCCTCGGCCCGGCCCGGCGCTGCCCACGGGCACAGCGGGCACCGCTGGCACAGCGGGCACAGCCGGCACCGCTGGCACAGCTGGGCACAGCCGGCACCGCCGGCACAGCTGGGCACCGCTGGCACAGCCGCTCCTCGGCTCCTCCGGCCCCGGCCCGGGCTCCCTGCCCCGCGCTGGCTTTGCCGCTGCCCCGGCCCGGTGCCCCCGGCGCTGCCCGCAGCGGGGCCGATCGCTCTGACCGTGCCCGGCACACATCAGAGCCGGAGCGCTCCGGTTCCTCTCTCGAGCGCCAGAGCTCCTTCTGCTCCTGGGCACAAGGCCAGGCCCAAAGCCATCGCACCCCTCTCTGCTCACCTCTTCGTTACTCAGCCAAAAAAAGAAACGTTTATCATTGCAGTTCTCAAATAAGTTTCCTTCTTCAAATTATTTCTTCAGATTTGGCACAAACTCCCTCAATATAATAAATAATTCTAATTGGTTCACTAACAGAGGATTTGGCTGTACTTTTCCTAATAAATCCAAACAGTTTCAGTAGAACATGTTCACAGCCATTTCTCTTTCCTATCCCTTGCATCATGACTTGCCTCTTCACGTTATTATACTCAATTTTATATTTCAGATTTCAAGCTGAAGAAAAATCCCTCTCTCTGAAGAAGATTTGCCCATCAAGTGAGCCATATATATTTTTAATAGGGATATCAAAACCAGCCTGACGGAACAAACACCCTGAGACACCTTCCGGACATGAATGTCTCTTAAAAAATATTAAAGCTCTAAAGGTTGAATTGTTTGCAGGTTTAACAGAACTGAAAGAATAAGAGACATTGCAATAGCACAAAATGATGACTCAGGTCTCTAGGAAATAATCAGTTTTATAGGATTTCTCCAGCAGCCCTCATCCAGAGGGGTTTGCACTCCTGTTCACTCATTTAACATAGAAAATATGAACACTTAAAAAAGGGTTACCAAAATGCAATGCCCTTTCTTTAATCTATTAACAAAAGCTAAATGAGATACTTGGGAAAACCCTAATGCAAAGAAACATTTTACTAATGAATGAACCTTACTCTCTTAGCCAGATTACTGGGGTGCAATCTGGCCTTTAACTGATATTTTTAACACTAATATTGTGCAATGGGACGAGAGGACCTCTATCTCCAGCTGCCTCTGCTGGTTTCTGTTGCCCCTGTATTGACACTGTTGTGGCGCAGGATTCATTGGGTGTGTTGTGTTACCCCCTAAAGCTATAATTTGACACCAAATAAACAGGGTGCTGGGTGTACATATAAATTAATGTAGGATAAAGATAAGTGTTATTTCCTCAGAAAGAGTCCCCTACAACAACATAAAATTTCTTCCCAAGCCAAGGGAAGTTTATTTCCCCTCTGGTAATTTTACTGTGTGCGTGCTAGGTAAAAATACGGAACTGTGAACAGGCTCATTTCAGCAGGGATAACAGCTCACAGAAGTTATTCTGGGCTGGGCTGGGCTGGAATGAATCCCGTTCCCACGTGTGTGTGCTGGCTGGCAGCAATCACTGCTTCCTCTTAGCAAGGCTCGAGACCCCTTACCTCTTTAGTCTCGACCCTGAAACCCGGCAAATTCTGCCTGACAGCTTCTGCAGGCACAGCGCCTGCTGGGCACTGGGAGCACGCTGGGACGGGAGCAGCCATTCCACAGGGGCTCCTTCGGGATCCCTGGGGATCCCCTAACCCACTGCCCTCCCCGGGCCCAGGGCACTGAGCAGGCTGGGAACTGGGGAGCAGTGCAGATGTTGGGGGAATGGAATGGAAAAATTGCACATTTAACCAGCAGCTGGATGGTAATAACTGCTTTAGGCCAACACCAAATTCTGTCTGGGGCCATTAATTACGTGAGCCAAGCTGCTGATCGGAGTGGGAGGGAGGGGTTTGCAAACCACAGGCAGCACAGAAAGGATCCCTCCCAGCAGCAGCCTGCGTGCTCCTGTGTGCTGACCAGCTCCTCAGTATTTACCAAAAAAAATAAAAGTCCTTTTCCCTGTTGCTAAATGCAGCTTGACACCAGTCAGTGACCCTGTTAGCCCAGCTCAGCCTCTGAAAACACATCCCTCAGTAGCTGCAGACAAACCGCAGCCAACAGAGGCAGCTTTGAGCTCTGCAGCCGCAGGGATGGGAATGAATAAATGGAGCTGGATCCAGTGATGATCTCTGCCCAGGTGCCAGAGAGTGGCCCCAGCAGTTATCAAAAGGAACAGAAATGAGGTTGACGAAAACACCGGGCACCTTATGCTCCTTGTGCCTTTGTGCTACAGAGACTGCCATTATTATTCTCCATTTACCATCATGCTGATGAGTGCCTCCAAACTGCACATGGAATTTCCACCAGGATTTCCATGGCACAGCTCTGCTCTCCATCCCATGCTCAAGGCTCCACTGGATCCACTGAGAGGCTGGGAAGGAAGGAGGAGGCCCTGGAGCTTCCTTCTGCTGAAGGAGCCTGGAGGCTCAGGAGGGATTTGAACAGAGAGGGAAAGGGGCTTTGCCAGAGCACTGTGTGGGATGCACAGGGCATCAAGGTCCTGCTGCAGCTGGGGTCAGGCAAGGAAAGGCCAGAGAGTTCTTCAGAAATCATAACGTTGTAACAAAGAAACAAATCAATCTCTTGGAAGTACAGAGAGAGACAGACTCAAACACATCCTGGTTTAACCCCAGCCAGCAGCTAAGGCTCACACAGCCCCTCCTTCATTCCCCCTCAGTGGGATGGGGAAAGAATGAGGAAAGTGAAAGTGAGTGTGCTGCTCAGCAATGACAGAGTCACCGAATTACCAGCACTGTCTGAGCACAGATCTGAACCCAGCCCTGTGCCAGCTGCTGTGAACAAAGTGAACTCTTTCCAGCCAAAACCAGCACGCCCGTCAAAAGCATCTGCACTCACAAGAGCAGATTTGGTGTGTCCAGAGCAAGTATTTTGATTTCATGTTGACTTACAGAAAAATATGGCCCAAGAAATCTTTGGCTTCACAAATATCCTTTCCCTCACCTCCCTACAAAGGGAAATGTATTAGAAGTGAATTTAGCTATAAATATTTTAGTTGTTAAGATTTTAGTTCCTACTACAGCTCTTGCTCTAATGCTAATTTTAGCACAATCCTTCAGCTTCAAAAGATTTTTAAAACACTTCAGAGGAAGTCCTCTGAACACAAGGTTTACTACAAGGAGTGACTTTTGGATTATCTGTACACTTCTCAAATTCTCATCAAAATTCAAATTGCCTGGTGAAATATGTATTCCTGCCCCTGAAATGTCCACATGGAGAGGTGAGGGGGAAATGTCACTGCACCACACTTAGTGCCAGATACATGAAACACACTGGAACCATGACATACAAAGAACAAGACAAAATGGGGCAACTCCTACAAGTTACTGCAAGCATCAGAAATCTGGCTGGATTTTCATCATCTCTCAATGGAGAACGTGCACACATCCCAGCAGAGTTTTCCATCTCCAGGTGAACAAGGACCAGCTGTCTCAATAGCTCTCCGAGCTTCTTTTGTGCCTTCAGACCAGGAACACGGTGTCAAAAATGTCACATACCTGACAAATCCGGAGGGTGACGCAGGGTGCCGTTAATGTTTCTGTGTATTCAGCTCACAGGCCATAAAGCACACCCTGGCTGCGCTTCACAGCTTCTCTCCAAAAGCCAATCAGCCCTTCCTCATAAACAAAACAAACCAAAACACTGAAACATGCCACAATCTTTGTCTTTCTCACAAATCCCTCAGTTTCTCACTTTTAGCCACAATTTCTCCTCCTCATTTTCCAGCTTACATAGCCTGGATTCAAATCCTCTTCCAGAAAACATGGGAAAACGAGTAACAGCTATTTCAGAATATACACTGACTGTCACATCTCTTCAAAGTCTTTTCTGAGTTTCTGCCCCACCCTGCACCATGCCACCAACACCTGCAGAATTCCTTGCAGACCTTCCAAGCTGTGGTCCTTTTCCAGCCTCTCTAGCCAGTATCCCATTCAACTGCTGTGGTCCCACCACCCAGAGGGCAATGACAGCGTCTCTGGTGACACTCCAGACACATCCTGCCATTTCTGTGTGCATGGCCGAGCAGAGGAATAATTCACCAGGAGGAAAATGCTCTCCCTTGTGAATGCCCAAGATGCATCAGCCCGGGCTGCTTTTCCCGTTGCCTTTCCCAGGGAAGCCCTGCAGAGAAGATGAGGCAGCTGTGAAACGCTGCCCTCGCTGGCGCTGCCGAGGGGCCGCCCGCCCTTCCCAGCACAGCCCTGCCCGCTTCCCCTCCCGGCCAGAGCCAGCCCCGAGCGCTCCAGGGCACAGCACTGCCCGCAGCGCCAGCCTGAGGAAACGCCCTTCCCACTCTGCTCCTGGAACAGGCACGGCTGGCAGCCGCGCCAAGCACCCAGCCATGCCTCCTGCGTGCCACTCCTCAAACGCCACATCTTTATTTAGAGAGGGAAAACCCACCAGCCTCATCCCCCAGAATGTCACATCCATGCGTCTTTCAAACACACCGAACCATGTGCACCTTCCTCCGAGAAGCTCATGGCTCTAACTCTTGAAGATACTTTCTAACTTTCCAGCTTTTCTGTCCACAAGAATTTCTTTGGGAAGGAGGAGCTACTCTCCCTTTCTTAGCCCCTCTCTGTGCACGAGGCCTTCTCACCTTCTCAGCCACCTCGCTGAGCCTGGAAATGTCCCTGCTGCTGTCCCCTTGGCAGAGCTGCCATTGGCAACAAAACCAGTTCAGGATTGCCTTCCATCAAATGCCATCAAGTGGCTTAAAGTTTGTGATAAGAAGATGCTGTCACTCAGTTTTGTATCTAAAATTTTCAGTTGATGACACATTTAAGAAGATGGCCTGAGGAAAGGGTGCAGTCAGAAGCAATCCCCATTTGTGTTTCAGAGCTCCCAGGTTCTCCACCACTTCCCATCACTTCGGTAAATGCCATTCCTCAGTGCCTGTCAAGCACTTGGCATTTTTTGAAAACCAGGCAAATTATTAAGGAGCCTTAGCAAGGTCTTCAGGACGTACCTGTCAGTCTCTTTTTTTCTTTTAAATATCAGGAGCTGTTTTAATTCACTGCATTTCCCATGTAGGTGGCACTTTTCTTCTCAGCTACACCAGGCACAATCCCAAACTTCCCTGAACTGCTGGGCAAATTGTGTGAGAAGTGCCTCAGCACCACACAGAGTAAAGCTGAGGATATGGGAAGGTGAGAGTGTGAGGCTCATTGAAAACAATACAGATACTGAGATTTGCTTCAATCACTGCAGTGTGACTGGAAACTCTCATGTTTAGAAAAACTTACATCTGAATTTTCCAGTTAGCTTTCAAGTCATTAAAAAAAAATAAAAATCAGTTGGATGCTCTAATAATTCCAAGCATATGGAAAGTTTGCCAGCTGGACAGAGCTTCAGGATGAACTGCAAGCACTTGGGCAGTATCTCTGCTCATCATTTTGAGGGATTTTAATTGAAGACACCTCTCAGAGCACAGCCTAAAGGAAGGAACCTTTCAGAAGCTGGATCCTTCATGCCAGAGCCAGGCCTGGTTTCAGAGCTGCTGGCTGCACAGGGCTGTGGACACAGCAGTGGCTGTGCCACAGCGTTCCTGCAGGAAGGAACTGCCTTTGCTCTCTTCTGGAACAAAGTTCTCCTCAGTTACACATTTACACCACTTGAGGAAAGAAGGCACGAGACCTAAACACACTTGGAGAATTACCTTCAGAACCTGCTGCTGCTTTACAGCTCGCACAAGAGGGGTACAAATGGGCATCACTGAATGCAAGCACTTTGCGCTGCAGATCAGTAACTCCTCCCCAGGGACAGGATCTCACAGGTTCAGGGCGCTCCTACACCCAAGAAACACTCGGGATTTATTAAACATGCAGAAGTGCAGGAAGGAAAATGGATGAACACAAACTAATAAGGCCAGAAGAACCTGGTGAAAAACCCAGTGGTTGCACTGTGGGTAAAATAATGTTCCTCCAAAGGCAGCAGAATAAATTCTAAGGGATAATGCAGCAATCCATCCTGCTCTGACAGGCATCCCCTGATCATGTGCACATATGGTGAAAACACTGAATTCACAATCCTTACAAATTTATAAAACTGAAACACTGATTGCACTAAAAATAAAAATGTATTAATGACAAATTGCACCTGCATAATTAATTAATTAATTTTATTAATTAATGTTTAATGCCCAACAGAGTGTAGTTTTGGAACTGATAGACTGCTGGATTGTTATCTCCCTTAAAGCCCACCAATCTGCTACAGACACCCTTACAGGCAGAGGGAAGGCATTTGACTGATAGTGTTTCTCAATAATGGCACTGGGATGAATTCCCACTTCCCAAGATGAGGAGATTATCAGGTTGTGGGCTCAATTCTCACTTCTTCACCTCTAAAGCTGTGGTTCCAAGAAGAAAATCCTTGTAGATGCTGCTGCTTTTACAAGAAAGGTGATGTGTGGTGATACTGGAAATCATGGTTCTCTCTTTCTAGGCATGGGCACACCAGGAGGATTTTGGCAGCCTGCAGGGAAACCTTGGGAGAAGCAGTGCCAGGCAGAAGATGCAGGACAGTCCTAAATCCAGACCAATGCACTGCATTTATGGCACGGCAGGGGCTGGATTTTAACATGAGGATGGTGCAGGGAGACAAGGAAGGAGAGAGGATGGACAGATGTGTGCCACTGCCATTCATTTCCAAAAACCCACTGAAGAAGTTTGCCTGGATGTGCAGAAATGTCTGGGCACGGCTTTGTGGATTAGGGAGAAACAGGTGGAAAGGACCTGAACCATCAGCCTGGGTGCTTCATCTCCAGAAACCTCATCCATTCCCATCGTTTGATCCAGAATGTTCAATAACAGAGATAGATCTCAGAGCTCTTTTTAGCAGACATTGCAGCGCTTGTGTGCAAAGTACGTGCTAGCACAAAGATCTTATCTTCAAGTTTGCTGGAAAGAAGTACTTCAAATCCGGAGTTTTTATTTAAAACTGCTCTGTTAAAAGAGTAGTAAATGAAAAGACTGAATGCCACTTTCCAAACTGCCAGTACTCTTCAGAAATGAATTTTTAATATCTCTAATGGCAAGTTTTCCCATGGATTACTAAAACCATGGCCAAGGGGAGCCATTATTATCAACATGAGTCCAGGGCATCAGACAGCTAATTAACAGCAGATCACTCTTCTCCCAGTTCCATGGTTTTTTTAAATGTGAGGATCTCCATAATTGAATGTCACACAAAATATTATGCAAAGCATCCAGCTTTTTTCCAAGTTCAGCAGGAGCTGAGTGCCATCGAGAGGATGTGCCAGCACAGAGCTGGAGGAGCTCTGATGTTTACTCATGGAAAAGCTACAAATGCAAATCACAGCAGGACTCAGAATGGAGCCCGGGGGAATTGAGAATAACTGGAGCCCAGCTGGAATGAAAAATCCTCTGGAGCAACAAATTCAATATGCCAGAAAAAAAAAATAAAAAAAAAATAGGTCTGAATGGAATAAAGTCTTGCAAGCAGACTGGCAAACACAGCAGCACAAGTTGTGCTCAGAGATGGAAACCAAAATAAAAAGGGGGGAGGTTACCACGGTGGGAATGGAGACCTGAAACACATTAATTAATTGCATTCTCCCAAATTAAAACAAGGACACTGCCATCCCTAAACTCCTGCATGGAAGCAAGGGCCTCAGCCTTCTGTTGTCCATGCACATCCAAGGTTTCTCTGTGTCCTCCTAATGAACTGTGTGCAATTCCCAATTACCAGTCAGTTGCCAATTAAAACACCATTCCCCAATAATATGATCCTGCTAACTGCATTCCCACGCAGCCTTGGCACCTGGTCTGTGAGCAGTTCTGCCATCCATCAGTTCTTGTGCTGTCAGGTCTAGGGATGTGCCCAGCAGATGGCCAAGGATGCTGCCTGAATTCCAGCTGCTGGTTTCCACACGGGCAGAGGTGGAGGGGGTGGGAACAAACATTTCCACGTGGAACAATTAAAACTGACCCACGAGGTGTCACTGTTGCTCCAGGGAAATTCAGCAGCCAGGGATTTTTCTGGCATAAACTGAGGCTGGGAGTGGGGGACTGACTCCAGTGGGGATGCACCAGCAGGAGCTCCGGTTACTTTTCCTCCCTTTCCCAAACTCCACACGTGCCCACACCTTTAAAGAGAAATCCAAGAGCACCCCCTACCCAAATGCCACCAATTGCTCCTTCCTTGTGCCACTGGCTCCCTGCCTGCTGTCCTGCTGCCTCTTTCCAAACCCCCACGTGGGATGGAGTCAGGCTCTGCCACGGCTCCAGCTGCTGGAGCTGCCCAAGGGAGGGCAGCGGGTCCCAGCTGCTTTCAGACCCCACCTGCAGCTGCCCCGGGAAGCAGAGAGCAAAGCCAAGAGGGAACAAATCCACTGCTGGTCACAGCACACACCAGGGACCAGGGCCTTCCTTGGGCCTGGCTGCTTCATCCCAATGAAATATTTACAGCAAAATTAAATACTTCAGTACAGCCTTCCAGAACGTGTCATTTCAGAGCATGACTGGCTGTATTCAAGCCCACATGTTCCCAATTTGAACCAAAAAAGGGATTCACAGCATTTACCCTGCATGGAAACACACCTACTGCAAATATCCCAACATTTGTAGGAGCCAAGATTCAGGCTAAGCAAGAGCCCATCCCCACAGTATCAGCGCCAGGCTTCCCTAACAGCTGTCTATGGATTAACTGTGCCAGCTGGTTTTTCCCAAGCTCTGAGAGCAGAGAGGGCGGTGGCTCCTCTGTGTGTTTGATGATTCCACTGCAACTTCCCAGCACTGCTGCTGCAGGTGGATGTTCAGCTATGCCCATCAGTGCTGCACATGTGGGATGAAAGGAGAAATAACTGTTCCTTGGGAACACTGAGCTTCCCTTGGCATGAAGACACTGGCACTCTTAAAACGAGAAATTATTGATTTTCATGTTAAGCCAGTCTCTAAAGAAAGCGCATCTGCACCACTTTGTATCCTTCCCATCTTTCACACTTCAGGACCCCTCAGGATAACGGGCCTGCTGGAAATAGAAATGCCAAGGCTTTGTGATTTCCAATACCCCCGAGGACCAGCCACACTCTCGTTTGCTGTAGAAGTGATCCCTTGCTACAGGACTGCCAAGGATTTTGGAGAACTGGAAACAGAGTTTCCCTCCTGAGGCCCCCTGTGACACTGGCTGTGCCTCTGCTGGATTGGGATGCAGAGGGGGGCCCAAGCACCTCCCTGTCACAGGCTCCCATATAAAGGGGGGTTGCTGCTGTGTGCCTGAAAGAACCAGACCCAGGTTTGATGCCCCCAGAAGGAACCCAAATTTCCAGTCCAGAGCTCTCCTGGCTGGAGTTTCTTTGGGCAAGACCTTCACAGAGCTAATCCTGAGAACCACAAGCTGCAGGAACGCTGGGGTTTAGGCCAGGGGCTACAAAGGCACCCCTGGGTTTGCTGTAAGCCCCAAATCACCCCAAAACTGCAGAATAAATGGACAGTGCTGTGCAAGGCAGAGCAGTCTCAGTGTGCCCTGAACTCTCACTCTTTTAATCTGAATGCATTAAAAGCTCTCCAGAACCAAGCCAGTGCCTGTGCCCAGATATTTGTGCCTTTATGGGGCACAGGAGACTTCCACTAAATAAATTCTGGGATCTCTCCTGGGCTCAGGGGTCCCTGCAGCTCCTTCCCACAGTGCCAATGGATCACAGCTCTGTCGAGCAGGGAGCTGGAGCCCAGACTGCCAGGACCTCATTTACTGCATGGGGACATGGAGATAAAGCTGCCCCTGGTCCCTGCCAAGTGTCCCAGCCACGTCCTACACCAGGAGTTCTGTTCCCTACAGCAGTTACAGCTTCCATCCATTGTCCCCTTCCATCCATTGTCCTCTTCCATCCATTGTCCCTGTGCCTGCAGCAGTGGCCTGAGGCTGCAGGTGCTGTGCTCAGCCAGGCCTTGAGCCCCTCTGCCACCATGGACAGGCCAGGAAAGGAGGAGGAAAGGAGCCAGGGCAAGAGTTTTGTTTGGAGCTTGCCTGGACAGATGGATTCGTGCCTGCTCCATATCCAGCTCCAGTTCCCTGAGCTGTTAACAGCCTTGGCCTCTCCCAGTGTTAGCCACAGAAATCCTGCTCAGAAAAAGGGGCCATTTCCTTGGCCCAGCTGGGAAGAGCAGCCCCTCAACACTGGGAATACCTTTCTCCTGCCTGATTGTCTCAGGGCTGTCCCAGCACAGTAAACACGGCTTTGGAACCCCCATCTGGCCTCTGAACTGAACAGTTACACACCTAACACTAATTCATTGCACTTTAGAGACTGCCCAACTATTGCTCTACATTTGTCAGCACTTCCTAGAAATACTCCTAATACTAGATTATTATGGAAAATGTTTAAAAATTGGGTTGCTCCACTTGATTACGTTAGGCTGTCTTTTCTGCAGACCCAGACCCAGTAAACAGTGAGCTTTCCTGGAAGATTTACCTGCTGAATTAAAAACCACAAGGCCACTCGAGTTACCTCAAAGACATGGGAACCTTCTCTGTTCTGAAGGGAAGAATGCCCCATGGATGCTGCAGCAGAAATTGCTCTTCTCCTGCTCATTATCCAGGGGAGGCCTTTCCCTACCACGTTACAGAATCATTCCATCCTATTTCAGAGTTCATTTCCCCCCAGGTGCTCTCCAGCGTGCCTGGTATGAATTATTTGTGACAGTTAACATTTACTGAACAGCACTGTAATAGCCCTGCCAGCCATGGGGAAAGGGAGCCAGGACCTCAGGCAAACACAAAGGGGGTTTCCCTATGGAAAACCAGCTGTGCAATGTGAGGATCACTGATTTCAGCAGGGCTGGCTGCTGCACACCAGCCCTGACCAGGCAGGGCTGCCTGTGGGGATCTGAAAGGAGCAGTTCCTTACATGTGGTACCCACAAACACATTACAAATTGGCATTACAAAATCCTGACCACCAGCAGGAACTCAGGATTCCCAGTGAGTTTTTCTGCCCAGCAATCTGAACACCAGAAACTCAAAAACAAACAAGTGGGAGTTAAGTGTTGATAACACAGACATTGCTCCTGACTTGGTTTGAAACACACACACAAAGAGAAAAAAAACCAAACAAACCCTGTCACTAAGACAGTTCTGAGTTGTCCCAGCTGATTAAAAAAGCCCAGCCCAGCTGTCACATCAATATCCAGGTTTTCTACTCGGTGCCACAATTGTCACAAAAGGCCACCAAGGGAAAGTGCTTTTGCTGCATTCCCATGAAGGTACGTGCCAAGGGTGTTTAACCACATCCTTGATCTGAGCTGGACCAGCAGAGATCCTGCAAGTCTCTCTGACCTGGAACTGGGTTTAAATTTGGGCTGCTCGTACCAATCTCAACCAGAGATCACAGTCCTTTCAGTTTTCGGTGGTCTTAATCAGCTTTAGTCTGCAACAGAAGCAGCAAGGGCCCTGCCTTTCATCTCCCTACAATTTCAGAGCTCCAGCACGTGCCAAGTATTTTACTTGGGATGCACCTAAACAATCTGAATCCCCAAATAACACCATTACCTGGGCAATAAAATGGAAGATTTGTAGATGGTTTAGGATCTCCAGAGAGTACAGGGCAGGGGGAGGGAGGGTGAAGCCTTGTGAATGGAAATACCAAGTGAAATTGGAATGAAGGCATTTTGGGAACATTGCTGAGCTGAATGGCAGTTCAAAGAACCCTCACTAAGTGACAGATAAAAGCCCCAAAACAGCTTTATTTTGGGCTTGGCTGCACAGAGAAGTGTGTGCTAATAAACTGAATCATCAAAAATAAATTGTTTCCATGTTCATTTCTTCAGAATGAATACCTGTAACCACGGCTTCACCACATTCACTAAAGCTGTGCTCTGACGTTGCACAGGACAAGCTTTGAGGAACTGTGTTCTCTGTGGAGAACTGGGCTACTTGCTTTTCTACAGGGAAAGGTTTTCTCTCCCAGAACAGCAGCTATCCACAGTGATGGGTTTTAATTGGGGACAGCTTCATGTACAGCGAGTCTTTAGGCTGCAGGGGAAAATTCTGAAGAGGACACTGAGGAATCCAGGCCATAATGCCATTAGCTGAAATACTGAAGGACATTGCTGAATTCGTTTAAAATAACCCAAAATTTACTGGCTAGTGGTACTTGCACCTCGGTAACTGGTAGAGGATCCAACTAAGCCAAAGTCCTGTTTAAGTAGCCCTGGTACAGCAGAGGAGGGGGAAAAGGTGAACATCACAAAAGTGAAGCCACTTCAGCATCAGCCGCGTGCACAACCTGCAGGTGAGAGTCACTGCTCCCAGGAACCGGGACTGGGAGGAAGGCACCTTCCTCTCCCTCGCTGTGCACAGCCCTGAGCCCGGCCCAGCCCCGGTGCCAGCTGGCCCCGCAGGACACACCCTGCCCCGGGAGCTGGAGAGGCACGAAGGGCAAAGCCCTGGGGGCTCTGGGCCCCCCCGCTGCAGCTCACCGAGCCCGAATTACAGGCGCACAGCATCAGCCTGGGCAGAACCACGTGTTGTGGTTTTTGGTCAAGCGCAGTTCTAAGCATCTTTCGATAGAATGTCACAGCATATTGGACAAGAGATAGCTATTAAACATGCTTTTTTAAAACCTGGCACAAACACAAATAAACATCCCACGCCTCAGGCTGGAATGCTGCCCATCTGACCCCATCCCTGAGATCCGAGCAGGCCCGTGCCTGGAAGCGCTGCTGCGGGAAACAAACTCCACAGGGGCATAAATGGTGCCCTGGGGCAGGGCAATGTCACACCGGGCTGCGCTGGAACAAAGAGCCCCCACTGCCCCTCTGTGACCAAATCCGCCCTGCACGGCTGCACTTACCAACGCGCTCGGCTAAGGGACTGACTGGGATGCAAACAGCAGAACTGGCCGTGAGGAAAGAGGAATGGAGGTGGCCAGTGCAGCCTTCCAGGGCATTACAAACACATGGCAGCACGGGGAAATGCCGCTAGTCACAACTCATCGTTTTGCCATTCTCCTTCAGATGAAAGAAACCCAAGAGATTTGTGGTTTTGCATACAGAGTTTATACAATTATCCAACAAACGTGAGGGCTTTGTGAATAGCCCTCAAAAAGTTTTAAATGGGTCATTTTTTGAAGTGCACCCATAAAGTCATGATCTGTATTGGCTGGGATGTGAAAAAAGGGTAATGAACATCTAGCCAGAAGCCCTTTTCTGAACAACAATAAACAAGAAGATTATTGGAATAATACTTCAGTTTGTTGTCACTTCCCTGTGAGTGGGGATAAAAATCAAACAGAGAGCTGGAACTTTCTGAACTCCTGAGCTCTGATTTCTGGAGCATTCAAAGGATATCAGACTTTACATGGAGTGTACACATCCAATATCTGGGACACCTCTCCTTCATTTCCTGCAGTTTCACCCCGTACTGACTTGAACCACGAGCAATCAGCGTGTCCTTAGTGCATTTCATCTTCCAGCTGCCCAGGGCACAGCGCCTTTGGGAGAGGGCAAGGGAGGGCACTTCATCCCCCCTCACCCTCAAGGTGCAGAAACTGCAAAGTGAGGTGAGCAATTATGAACTGTTGGGCTCTTGTGAAAGAGGTTTCAGAGCTGGTCTAGCTTCAGCTGAGATACATCAGCGTTGTGTGGGCAGCTGAAAAACGTGTCATGTCCTCAACTATTTACCTCTGTGCACTGCAGGGCTTGGGAGGGAATACAAGCTGCCACAAGAAGTGCACAGTGAGGAGTCAATAAACAAAAGAAAACAGAATTTCTCATGCTTCTCTAGGAGTGTACCTTGCAAAGGGCAGTCCCCAGACTGTTCCTGTGAGCAACCCGACTGATCAATCTGGTTACTGCACAGACAAATAACAAAGCCAATACAATTACTGGAATGGCATCTACCTTGCATCCCAGAATTGCTGATGAAGGATGAGTGACACTCCTGGAAAGGTAAGGATGTTAATGGTGTTGCCTTAATTTGCTCTGGAGCACCGGGAGTCTGCCAGTTTCCCAGTATGCACTGACCTGCTCCTCAGGACAACATTACACAGATTTGCACTGTTCTCATCTCAAACTCAAATAACTCCTGAAACCCCACAGCAAACACTCCTGGGGTGCCTTGACGTCAGCCTGACCAAGAGGCATGAAAGGTGTGTGCTCGAGTCAGTGCACGATGGCTGCTCAGTTTGTGCTGCTGCCACTTCCAGCCCTGCTGCTGCCAGCCACACTTCAGCACCACTTAACCCATTTCCTTCACATTCTGACACATAAATCCCTGAACCACCATCCTTTTAGGTCTGTGTCCAACCAAAATACCATCAGATTTAAAAAAAAGTTAAAATTGACATTTAGTGTTGAAAGCAAATGCCCACAAAACTAAGACTCTGCAATTATTAAGCAATAATTGGGGTATTCTGAAGAGTCAAGCCCTTTGTGGCAATTCCAGCCAGGAAGAGAATCCCATGACCAATGGCAAACCCAAAATCCACATCAGTGCCATCACAACACAAAAGGACAGGAAAGACTTTTTGCACTACAAAGTGGCTACTTCAGGGCCATGCTAGAAAATCTTCAGGCCACTTAGAAACTAAATTACGGACACTGAATGTTGCAACTCTTCCACTGAACAAAAAGCACAGATCTCCAGATGTATTTATTACACATTAAAAAAAGGCTACAGAGATAGAAATCTTTTTGAAGAAAGGTCTCATCTGAAATTTCACAAAAACATGTGAGCTACAGAAATGGGGTAAAAGGACAGTAGGAATCTTCACGCATCCCAAGACAGCAGCAATGGTGATGCGTGCTTTGAACAGCTCAATTTCTGCCCATGCTTCAAAAAGCAGTTAAAGAGATGTGAGCTGGTGATACAGCAAAACAAATTAAGCTTATGACAAAATATATTTTCCCCATATTGAACTGCCTGAAGAATTCTGCCGTCTCTAGAACTGAAATGCAGAAACAATTCCCTTCTGAAGAGCTAAAAAAGATACACTTCCTCAAAATTCATCAAGTCCAGTGAGTTCCTGGCCTCCAAGGAGGACACAGTGCATGTCAGCACATAATTCCCTTGATCAGACCCTAAAAACTGCCCTGTCTCACGAGTGCCCCGTTCCCAGAAACAACCTTTGCCAGCTGGACTCAGCTACTGCTGTGTGACTCAGGTGTGCAGCCAGCCAAGGCTGCTCCTGTGAGCAACCACTGCAAACAAACACTCCCCACACACTCAGCCATGAGAGGGGGCACAGCGTGGCAGGAACGTGGTCTCTGATAGCCCAGCTGGAAGAAATGCATCCCTATTTCCTACTTTACAATAAAGTCAAGTATTAATTCAAGTGGCAGCTGGAATCCAGATCTTTCCCTTGTCTCAGTAGATCCCTCTGACTGCAGCATTCATTCCCACTCTCCCAATAAATATTCACTTATTTTAAATAACCTGGGGTGCACTCACTGCAAACAGAGCCAAAGAACCCTTTGAAATCCTATCTACTTATTTCTGACATGGTTTCCCATCTCCAGAGCTGTTAGTAGCAACAGGCTGAGGACAAAAGACACAACTGTGCACCCAAATCCTGACAGAGAGCTCTAAGTGTAAACCTTTGAGTTCCAAAAATGCCATTATTTCCTGCAGTCAGCAATGTGTCAGCAAAGGCTTGCTGGATTTTCTTTAAGAAAGCCTCCAGGCATTAAAAAAGCTGATTTATGTTCTGGGGTTTGTGACTGTGCAATATTCAGGCTGACTTCACCAATCAATAATCAAACCACCCCTAGGGAGTCAGGAGTTACTGATCACCTCCCAGCCTGCAAATGAATTCCTCAGACAACACGGAGCTGTGAAGAGCAACAGGGTCCTAATGTGGTAGGAGGGGACAGAAAAGATGGGCCCAAATCAAACTGGTATTGCTTGTATGACACAGAGTGCCTGAATCCTGCTGCCCAAATAAATGAACCAGCAAAATCATAAGTAGAGGAGCTCTTAATTGGCTTGGTTAACCAGCCATTCAGAAAGAAATCCAGCTTGATGGACTTAATGTTGGTTTTTCAAGCCAGAACCCTTTTGTTTCTGCCATGACTGTTATGATTAATACAACCGTACCCAGGCTCCCCAGGCCATTCATTGCCACACAGCAGGGATAACACGGAGCACGGGGAGTGCAGATTCCAGAGGTCAGAACCCTTCACAGCACAAAGCTCTGCAGACAGAGCTCAGCTCCCCACCCTTCATGCAGCACCTCACAGCAGTGGCGATACCTCAGCTCCACTCCCAGCAGCAGCTGAACAACACAGAGACCCCAAACAATTCCCCTGCCTTGGGCTAAGCCGCGTGAACCCAACTCAAACAGCCAGGAGAGGAGAGGATCTGAAACTCCCATCGTTCCACTGTGGGGTTTAACTCAGCCTGAAAAGACCTGCAGGAATGCCGTGTCACCCTCTGTCCCCAGTTATGTGCTACCAGGACACAGCGTAAGGACTGGACTGCATTTTCTGTTCTCTTCACCTGGGGCTGGTGCCTAAATGCACAGATTGGATTCACCTTTCCCTCTCTTTAGACAAAGGCTCCTTTGCTCACTTTCTTAACTTTTTTTTTCCTTTTGCCACCTTTAATCATTTGAAGACTCAGAGTTTAATAACTATAAAATATTTATTATGTGCATGTTCAGAAGAATGAAGATGCTTTGGGGCTAGAGATGCTGTTAACTCCTGAATAATTCCAGCCATGTTTTTAAGGGGAACACCTCAGGGATGGCAGCAGCCACCAACACCCAGGTGCTCTGCTCCTGCTGGTGTTTATCTCCTTCTCATCTCCAGCTGCCCTAAACAGGCTTCATTTACCTTCGGTTCCCTCTCCTCTGCTTCATTTGCAGAAGTGTTTCAGATGAATAAATAACACAGAGGATGAGGTAAATGCACACAGCAAAGCTGGCGTTGTCAAGCTTCCACCAGCACCACATATTCATGTTCTACATCTCTTCACCACCTGTTTGATGTGTTACTGACGTTTGTACCGAATGTGTCGAGCACAGGTGTGGAAAGGCCACTGCAGGGAAGGCAAAGAAATATTCAAATGCTCAGCAAGGATGTACAACCTGCACATTCCAGGCTCTATGTTCAACTTAGGCTTCCAATTAAAAAGAAAGAGAGGAAAGAATTAAAAACTGAGAATCCAAAACCATACCAGCATTGCCTGCTAAGCTCAGCTGAAACACTGCCCTAATGCTGTCATTAACAAAAGGAGTGACATTTGTCCTGACAGTGACAAAGTCATTTAACTGCTACGGAGAGCTTTGGAAATAGGTGAGCTGCCTTGAGAAGATCTGGCATTTGATGGCAGGGGCTCTCACCACAGGGCTGTAGATGCAGCTGGATGGTTTAGAAACCCAGATTTGGATCTGGAGATCATCAACCACACTTTAAACTTATTTAACAAGATAAGAAATATTCAGAGAGATAGACGAGGCTATTTTAAAAACAGATTACACACTTGTAGGACTGTGTGTGTGCAGAGGGACTGTCAGTAACAGACTGAGTTTTCTCTGCCTCTCTGTCCATCACAAACACTGCTCTGTGTGCCACACACATCCAAAGGAAAGAGCTGAGAGGAGCAATTTTTAATGCACCAAGGATCAGGCATGCAGGAAGGACACAGGCACCCTGCAAACACACAGTTCACTGAGGCAGAATTCACAATTATTCTCCTCCTGTCTGGCTTCCCACACCTTCCCTGTGCCAAAGTGGGCACTGACAGCACTGGGACAGAGCTGCAGGAGGCTCAGACCTGCTGCAGAGCTGTATCCACAGTGCATTCTACCTCCTTCCATTGCTCTTTGGGGAAGAAAAATAGGAAATACTGAGGCAAGTGGGTCACTTGCAAAGAGAAATTTAAAAAACAGCTGGACAGTCCCACAGGAAGATTTCCTGAACATCTCTCTGTGCACACTAACCACACATCAGTATCATCCCTCCTGAAGGCCCAGGGGAAGCATCTGTCAGTGAAGCTCTCCCTGTTCCGATGTTTCCAATGTTTGTGGCACCTTCACGTGCACGGGACATGGCACGGTGCCAGTGCAGCACTGTCCCTCCTGGTGTCCCTGTGACATTGTTAATGACAAGAGGAAGTGTGCTGTGAGCACAGTGACAGCTTCTCAAAGGCAAACAACCCAGCTATGGCTGCTGGGCCTGGTTTTTGTTTCATAAAGGGCATCAGGCAGAGATTAATTATAACATAGAACCAATGAAGCGCAGCCCACGGTGTCTGGCTTTGGAAAAGCTGTCATGACACAGGGAGAGTGTCCGTGCTCCCCCTGTGAACTGTGTCAGGCACACACAAAGTGGGGACTAATCTGCACAGGAACACGTGCCTAAGGTCATGGCTGACTCCCCTGGCCCCCCAAATCCTCCCCACATCCCCCACTTGAACCTCTGGAAGCTGCAACTCTACAAACCCCAGGAGCTTCCTAAAGCTGATCGAAGAAAAAATTAAGTACATTTCTGAAATGGCACTGTCACGAGCTTTAGGTACATAAAATTCCAGAATTGAGGTTTTTCAGCAATCAAACACCCACAGACCCCCAAACCACCTCTGCACACCTGCCCTGTCTCTGTGCCCCCCTGCCAGCCCCCAGTGGTGACGGAACTTCACTCCTACCCTGAGAACACTGGTAAAATCCCAAAAATCTGCACTGAGTTTTGGCAGACTTTTTCCAATGGCTCCAGTCAATTCCCCTCTCCCCTCAGCTGGCTTCCCCACCTAGGAGTCTGGAATAAGGAGGCCTGGAGAGCCCCTGTGAAAGCAGCCATAGCCAAAAGCATTTTGAAACCCTGCAGCTGGAAATGGGATGAAAGAAGAAGGTTTCACCTTAGCAAATCTCTTCTGATGCACTCTGTGATGCCAGCAGACTCATACACTGAGAAGTGCCAGCCCCACTTTAACACAAGGTGCTATTGTACCACGCCTTAAGCTGCCACACAAAATAAGCTTAAAAGGTGATTCATGTACATTGTAAAGGTCATTTCTGATAAACCAGGTGGATCACTTAATTAATCTAGGAACAAAAAAAGAGAAAAAACCAATACATTTAGCTCAGTGGTTAAGAGCATAAGGAAGCAGTTGCATCCAGAAGAAAATCTGATGGAAGGAAGACAAGCTCAGGCCACACTTCAGACTGGAAGCCAAGCAGTGGTTCATGGAAATGGCAGAAATGAAGCAAAGCACTGAGATCTACCCTGAGCAATGGGCTTCAGCTGTCATCACCAAATGGCTTCTGTAAACAGCTCAGCACAGAATCAACCTCCTGTAGTTTGATTTTTCTTCTGACCGTGTAAACAGCTTAAAAGAACCAAGAAATTTCTGCGGAGTATTCATTCAATGTAGGATTCCTATGGGAATCCCAGGCACTCACTGCAGTGGGAATGCTTCTTTAGCATCACCTAATCCTGGCCACGAACCTGATATTGAGAGGAGATTATCTGGGTTCATTTCTTCTGGCTCCACCAGGGTCAGGAGGTGGCCACCAGCTCTGTGTGGGCACAGCCCTGAGGGGATCCATGGTCCATCATCTCCTGGACAGCCTGAGGGGATCCATGGTCCATCATCTCCTGGACAGCCCTGAGGAGATCCACAGTCCATCATCTCTTGGAGAGCCTGAGGAGATCCATGATCCATCATCTCCTGGCAGCAGGAGCCCATTGCTGAACTGCAGGGCATCACCCCTGGTGCCTGGGTTTGGGCACAATAATCCATTCTCCATCTTTTCCACACCACTGAAGCTCCTGTCTAGCACCTTTCTTATCACCTCACCAGTTATCTGGAAGCTATTTCAGCCAATATCTTTTTTCAGCCATCTTATTCAGTTGTTTCCTCTTTTAATTCCTGATCTAAAGCCCACAGAAATCACTGCAGGGTGGTGAGCTTTTTTGGTCTGTCAGGCCTAGTTATATTTTCTCTAATGAAATGTTATTTGCTGGTGTCATTGTGAGTTAAGGACGTACCAAAATCAATCCCAATTCTTTAATTTCCTACAGGTTCTCCTTTTTGCTCCTATTCTGAAGGCAGTTTCCATCTAAGCACTGCAGTGTTACTGAAGCTGTGGCTGAGCAGGCTGCAAGGATGGATGGGCTCTACCTGCAGTAACAGGAGCCTCCAGTGATAACTCTTAACTGGCACTGAACAGCCTGAGAAAGAACATAAATCTCTGCTACAGAGCTGGAGTTTGCAGGTAACAAGGGTTTGAAAGGGATTCAACCTCCTCAAAGGTGAATCTGTAATTGCCCACTGCAGAATTTCTTCCCAAACAATCTAATTCTGCTCAGCACCAGTGATCTCATAGCCCGCACCCATCTTCCTGCTCACACATTTCCTTTTGTTGGAGTCACAGCCCGTATTTTTTTTTGTTGTTGTTGTTGTTGGGTTTTTTTGGTTTTTTTTTGTTTTTTTTTTTGTTTTTTTTTTTTTTTGGGTTGTTTGTTTGTTTGGTTTTTTTGGTTGGGGTTTTTTTTTTGTTTGTTTTTGGGTTTTTTTGGTTTTTTTGTTTTGTTTTGGGGTTTTTTGGTTTTTTTTTTTTTTTTTGTTTGTTTGTTTTGCCTGTTGACATGCCGGTTCACTTCTCAAATTCGGAGCTGAAAGTGCTGGCTCCAGGATGACATCCTGGACGATATCCCAGGTGACGTCCCAGGCAAAGGGAGGGAAATCTGGGATTTAAATCTGGGATTTCTGGTGGCTCCACAGATCCCTGACAAAAGAGGAAACAGGAGGAGACGTGGGAGGAAGGAGCAGTGAGTGATATCCACGTTCCGGCATGGCTGGGAAGGGGGAAAGGGCACATCCACAGGGATGCTGGGCTGAGCAAACATGAAAGCACAAACAGCTTTAAACATGGATGAGAGCAGACAGCCTGAGAGGAGGAAAAGCAGCAGCTCAGACACAGCCCCGAGCAGCCCCGGCTGAGCAGCACAGGGAGTGCTCCTGGGATCAGGGACACGCAGCTGCCCTGTGCCATGGCTCAGTGTCACCGGGGCTGTGACACCACCAGGCACCACACACGGGCCTGCCAAGCTCTTCTCTGGGCCCCTCAGCACAGCAGAGCTCTCTCAGGCAAACACAAACATTTCACCCACTCCCACCAGTTTGCCAAGTGTCCTACAAAACTAGTAAGCCCTGCTTCCCTCTCCAAACTCAGCTCTCAGGAAGTTGAACATCATGTGCCACATCAGTGGGGTCACATTTCTTAATTTAAAAAAGAGAATAAAAACTATGGGTAGCCAGCGTGAACCTTGGAGGTGCTCCTGAGGTTTTCCTGCCGTGGCTGCCATGCTGAAGGTAGCTGCAATCGATATTCATTATTCCCTTATTTAACCTGAGACCTAATTAGCTATCATATGTCCTTCCATGGACACATCCAGAATGGAGTCATAATGTAGTCCATAAATAAACACAGCAATGGCTCACCAGCATGACAGTCTGACATTCCACAAATGAAGAAAAAAGGACAAACAACCTAAAAAGGCTGTGTGATTATTTTTAAACTAGAACTAATTACATGTGTAAGTAGATTAGCAACAGCTAGCAACAGCTCTGGACAAGCAATTGGACAGCTAATTACAGGGAAAATGCAACTGAAGGCTCCAGCAGACGAGCACCCGTCTGCTCCCCAGCCCCGGTGCTCGATACTCTCAGGTTTGTTTGTTTAGCTTTACAAATCACCTGTTCATGTAACCCGGACACAGCCACCAAGTGCGACACACAGAAGTGAGAGAGAAGCTCAGCTCTCCCACAAACAGTTCCCTTCTCCTTTGTCCCACCACTGCTGTCAGCCCAGGGAAGAGCTCTTGTACCCAGCCAAGCAGAGAAACTCACACGTGAGCTCTGCTCCCTTTCTCCCATCACAAAACCTCTTTCCTGTTGGAAGAAAAATGGTATGACCCTTTGCATGGGAACATGCCAGTTTTTTCCTGGGTTACTGCAGCTCTCTCAAGATCTGCTGGTTTCCTGCACTAAACACAATATTTGAGAAGGGATTTTTTTCAGTAATTCACTCCCTCGAGAGAAATTTACAGCAACTAAACTAATTAGGCATGAGTCTCAGTAAACATGAAAATGCTGATATGCTTCCAAGTGCCTGCACCTAGTTAATTATGTTTGGGTTTATATTTATCTCTCAGCCTGTGTGAAAGTCTCCCATGTGGCAGGAGCACTGTTCTCTGTATCGACAAGTGAAACTGGAATTCTGTAACTCAGAAACCCCAGCTCTGCTACTTCACATTTTTCACAGACAAACAGAAAAGCATCACTTAGCTCAACACCTCCAAATATCTCTTTTACAAAGATATGTAACACAAAGTCAAGAAATGCAGCAGCAAAAGAAAATAAAAATGCATTTTTGTTGGTTATTTTCTATTCAAATATATTAAAAAGCCCACAAAGGTGTTCCCGAGGACACTAAAACATTGAATTTCTTACCTAAAAGATGTGCAGAGCCACGAATCAGGTGCCTTCCTCCTTTTCGAAGTCCTCCTTCATAGCTGGATTCTTTGACAGGTTTCCAGGTAATTTTAAATGTAACTGCTTACCTGTGGTCACCTCTTTTTGCCAACTATTAGCTGGCACTAATACACTATATACACCCACTGTACATAACCTTAAATCCCACAGGGTAAGATTTCACTTTGCCAGTATAATTTCTTTAAGGAAAAATGCTCTCTCTTTTTTCTACCTTTTTATCATGTCCTCAGAACAACCCCTAAATACCAATCATTTCCATAAGTGAATGACCCCTTTTTCCAGCCTGTGACTCCCAGCCCTGCCACGAGAGATGATGGTTCCCAACCACTGGCTCTCAGCAGGGACCACGGCTTGCAAAACAGTCACACACTAAGGGCAGAGCAAGAATTTACACCATAAAGCTTAACTTAAACTCTTCCCTTCTCAAAATATAAATGTTATCTGGAAACAGTTAGTTTAAAGATTAACATCAATTCCAGGGGAAAAAAATAAAAATCTCTTGATATTTTCAAATAGAGAATGTTATGTCTTAGTCAGCCTTGTTTAAATTGTAATTTACACTGGCTGTTTGTTGGAGATTTAGTGTTGGGAAACAATTTGGCAATTAAAGCCTGAGACATTTTCTAGCTACCTGAAGTTCACATTCCATGAATTAGAAAAGAACCCTGGCACTTAGAGGAAGAGTTGCTGAGAGCACCTGATGGCTGCAAGTTACCATCAGCTTCAGCCCCCTTCAAACCCTCCCATACTGAATGCAGACATTATCCTGAAACATTTGTATAAAAGCCTTTTTCCTACTGCAAAATAGTCATCATATAGATCACACAAAAACATCAGAATTATTACAGACCAGAAAAATGCCAACAAACTTTTGAAGTCTGTGCATATTTACAATTGCTTCCTTTCTCAGTGCTTGCCCATATGTAATTAACAGCTATGAAAACAAAGTATCTTTAAAGAATGTAGCACATACCCGGCCATGGTGTCACAGTCAGGCTCCAGCAGAAGGCAGAGGCGGTGGATGAGGAGCGCAGGTGTGGGATAGCATTGGTCCTTTGCACCTTCACCCCTTGTGTCTATCCAAAGCATTTTTATCACTTTTCCAGTCACGTTTCAGTGACAAATACAAATAAAACAACAAAAACCACAAAGTCAGTGGGATTTCAGGAACGCTCCTCGGCCGGGGCTCCTGCCTTCCCCTCACACACACATCGTGCGTCTTTAAAGCTTGCTGATGATTCAGGCAGAAATCATCGAGTCCATTCACATTCAATGACTTCTTCAAGGGCTGCTTTACCACTTTTCGAGCTATAAACTCAGTTATACGGGTTTTTTCTCCACACCTCAGGAGGAAATTTCCGCTCTGGAGCGGGCTGTAACACTCACCGCAGCTGACCAGGCTGTGGTAATGGCGGCGGTGCCGAGGCAGGGCCGGCCGGGCTCAGGGCGCTTGGAGCGGCAGCCAGGGCTTCCACCGGATCCTGGGATTCCCCACAGCCACAGCAATGAGCTTTCCAGGGGGGCAGCCCGGGAGCAGAGCTGCCAGGGACGGCAGCTCCCACACCTCGATCCCATTTCCATGCGGACTCCGGGAGGGGCTTCTGCCCTCGAGGCTGAGGCGGCTCCGAGCGCTCGGCTCTTTCCAGTCACACCAGCTCCCACCGCCTCAGAATCCAAGCTTTCAGCAACCAGCACTGAAACATGCTGGGGTTTTTAAACGTCCTCCACCGAGACTCCCAAATTTAAGTGGAAAACACGAGATTCTGAGCGGTGGCACGGAGCCGCCTCTCTGCCCGCTGGGCTGAGCCCTCAGCGACGCCCTTCAGGCCTCAGAGGCACCGGCACCCAAACAGCACCAACTGCTCTTCGTGCGTCCCTGAAACAAGGGTTTAAAGTTCTTTTTCTCCAAAACTTGGCATTTTGTGTTCCTGATCATCCTGCAGTCTGAAGTGGAAGGCAGTATGTGTAGGCCTCCCATATGTTTGCACTGACACTTTCAGTGTTCTTTTTTTCTGAAAAATAAAATCCTAATTGAAAGTCCCACAGAGAAGCTGTCAAGTTAGATTTTTGACAAAGGTCGCTGCTTCTGCAGGTCGGTTTTCAAATCCATGGCTTGAAATGTGACTGACAGAGTGACACATGGTGACAAGAAAAGAGCTCCTTTGGAAGAGCCTTTAAAAATCATTGTTTTTATAAGTGATCTCAAGTTCAGAAATGGGAAGACAAAGACGCTTGGCTGGTTTTCCATGCATTTAGAGGCCGTGTTTCAGAAAATTCGTTCCTCAGGAAATGTCTCTAAGGGCAGCATTTAAGGATACGTTTAGGTCCCACAGAGATTTCAGCAACACTGAAGGCTCAGTACAGATGCAAATGCTGCTAAAAGGGTTGATTTTCCTGACAGGCTTTCAGAATTCACTGTGAAGGGAATATGCTTTTAAAAAGGGGCTCATACCCCTAAGCTGTGCCACTGTTGCTGGCAATAATAGTGCTGGTATGCAGGCGCTTCTGAACTACAGAGTTACACAATTTCTTCTTTCCAGTACTCATTTTAACTGAAGTTAGTAGATTAACATATTTTATCAACTGCTGGAGTTCCACCTCGGACTGGAATTAAGTTTAGGTCAGGTCCTGAAAATAAAGGACAGGCTATTTCAATAAATGAGTTTTAAAAGTCTTCATGCCTTAAAAGTAATATGTAACAGTAATTTACATGTATATTCAACCACCTTTTTATATCATTATTCTAAACAGAAAGTCTGGTTTTCCTTGTTTTCAAAAGAAATCACTAATTCTGAAGAATTTTCTTAAAGAGATCAAAATTGCCCTTAAAATAACTTCTCTGTATTCTGGGATTGTTTTATTGTCTTTTTTTAAATTCTGCATTTCTTTAAACACTGAGCAAACCCCCACTTCTACTTTCAAAACTTTTATTTTCAAAACTTCCTTAACTTTAATCAACACATATGTTTTCTCCAGAGCCTTTCAGAAAACTCCATAACAATCAGAACTTTAATTCAAAATGAAAAAACCCCAAAACAGGAAGGTAGAAAAGGGAAGGGCAGACGGAGGAAGAAAATAAGCCCTGACACAATGCAGCTTCTTTCGGCTGTTCCTTTAACATGGCAAACCAGTTTTTTCTTTTCCCAGTGCCCAGGAAAGGCTCCAGGACTGCTGGATCCTCAGGCACAGCCTGGTGCCGCTGGACAATCGGTTTCACATCCCAGTCTGTTGTTGCAGGGTCACAGCAGGACCACAACCTTGCTCCATGTGTGCAGCAAACGTGGCTGTTCCAGAGGCAGCAGAGGTGCACGCTGCACTCCTGGTGGTGTGCCAGAGGGGAAATCCACAGGAATGGTGGCAGCAGGAGGTCCCATCACTGTACCTGGTACCAGGAGTGTGTCTGAGCCCCTGAACACCGACAGTGGTGATCATCCTGGCCTTGGGGCAAGAGGATGTGCTCAGCTGGGAGCTTTCCCAAACGGAAATAATTGGCTCTTTTCTCAAAGACAAAATGCTTTGTTGCACTGACTGGAATGGTGAAAAATTCCAGGTACCTGGACAAGTGTGAAAGAGAAATACGGATTAAAAAGTGGAGCTACTGTAATCCCCAAACTATTAACTAGAAATATTTCTATTTGTTTATTATAGATGGGCTGTGTCTCCAGGGTGCATTTATGTGCCTGTAACTGATGAACATAACTGAAATTAGCTGCAGGGATATAAAGCCACGAGGGCTGTGTTTACAGATAAAGCTTCAGTCAAATCCAAGTCACTGGTGTTGTGACTCTGTTACAGCAGAGTAAGGCGAAAGCAGAGATCCAGGTTTCCACTCCAGTGCTGTGCTTCCTCCCAGAAGAGCCCAGAGAAATCAATTTATTTCTCAGAGCAAAAACCAGCTGAAATGTTACTGTTTCCTTCCTATTGATTCCTGCTCACTGATGAGCTTTACAGGGCCCTGATTTACATCCCGCTCAGTTCATGTTATCAGTGCATGTACGGCCGACACCCAGAGCAGCTCATGGCTTCGGGTGTGGATGTGACAGAAGCACTGACAAAATGAGCAGTTCATGAAGCTCAGGAACTCATTATTGGAGACTGGGCTGCTGAAAGGTGCCTTGTATCTGCACAGTGCTGCACACAGACAAGTCTCGTCTGTTAAGCTTCAAAACTCCAGCCAGGGCTTCCAATCACAAACTAAGCCTGCTTGTCCCAGACCAAAAAAAAGTGCATAAAGGCCTCTTGTTGCTAGGAAGTAAGAAGCACCTTTGGATGCTGCAATGGGCTGTTTTGTTTATTTAAGAATTCCTCCTTCCTGCTTGACTTCTGCCAAGAAACTGCTGTTGAGGCAGTTCCTTTGGTTGGAATTCTCAAGTTAATCCCAGCTCCATTTTGTCTTATCTTTGCCATGAAATAAACACCATTGGTATCTGAAACAGAGCCACAAACAGCTCTGCTAATTATACTGAACCAGCACCTTTATTTAAGCACCTTTTTTAGCATTATTACCTAAACAGTAAATGGAGTATTTACACAACATTAAACAAATACAGATTACACATATCAAAAAAAGCTGTACCCATCTGGAAACCATTACAACCTGTGAACTGTGTAGCTGATAAAAAATGCAGTTAAGGCAGCCTGGTGGTGGAAGTGT
Source organism: Montifringilla adamsi (assembly GCA_017590115.1). Lineage (NCBI taxonomy): Eukaryota > Metazoa > Chordata > Aves > Passeriformes > Passeridae > Montifringilla > Montifringilla adamsi. The sequence goes on along the minus strand of JAGGNK010008937.1, from coordinate 24,206 downwards.
CTGGCAAATGTTCTCTCTCAAAAGGGGCAAGAGTTACAGGAAACCAAAGGGATCTGCAGTGTTCCTGGCAGAGGCTGCTATCAACCTGCAATCCTCCAGCCCAAGAGCACACAAGGTGGAGGCAGCACAGACACGTGGGCACAGCCACATCTTGGATCCATGGATATTAGCAGCCATGAGGAATGGGTCACTGGGAGCCAGCGCAGAGCAGCAGCACCTTTGGAAAACAAAACAAAGGCCAAACAAATCAGCCTCAACAAACAAGGACAATTTGTCCTGCTTTTTGCTTAAATGAAAGTGTTCTGGCACTCATGAGAGTACATCTGTGCCCTGCACAGACCATCCATGTCCAAGTTCTACTCCTCTAACATGGATAAGATCTTACATTTCTAATTTATATTTTTATCTCATTTACAGGAGTGGAACATTTTGATCTTGGAAGTATTGAATTGGGTGTTGAATATCATCCACTATTCTACGAGAGGCTTCATCAGAACAGAAGTTTTAGAGTAAATTTGGCTTATTCTTATCAAAACATGCATGCTATTGAAGAAATTCCTCCTTCAGTACTCCAACAAAGGCTGGTAACTTTGTATCTCCATGTCTTTGGCACACTTCTGTAAAAGGGGGTGAAAATGCTTCCCAGGGACTGTTCTGCTGTCAGCTGATCACATACACGAGGCACATTTACAGAAGGGGTTTCCATGTGGTGATAATAAGGGAAATCATGGATTAGAATGCATTTCATTTCACCATTGCTCATTTTACTGAGTCCCCTTTAATGGATTTATTTCTCTTGGCAGTGTTATCTCAGTGCTTCACAATACAGCACGAACTCTGGATTTAATGAATAATTTAATTAATATTGCCTTTGCCTTCTCACAGGATTGTTAAGAAAAATATAAATACAAGATCTAGGAACTGATCATGAGGTACCAGAACAAGGCCACTTCCTGAGTCAAGTGTTCCTCATTGCCTTTGGTTTCACTCTTTTGTTCACTTAATTGGTTTCCTTCCCTTTTGGGCATTGCAACCCACTGTAAAATTACTGTACACTTAGGGTATTTTCTACAGAATAAATTAATATTGACAAAACCCAAGTGGGAATAAATTAAGTAAGCCCTCAAACTGCTAATATCAGCTATTTCCTAATTTTTGAGGCACTGACTGCTGATATGGGTTTAATTGAATCCATTTGGATAATATGTATATTTCTTGTACATAGACAGCTTTTCTGAATTATCTTAGTATGTGTGATACCAACTATGACTGTGTCTACAGGGAAAATGCATTACTAAAGTTGTTATTTAATCATTAATCAGATATTAATCACAGTTTTTTGTGTTTCCAGCCAGCTCAGGCATTAATGTTTTTTCAATATTTACCAAGAAGTGACATTTTTATATAGAAATAATTTTTTCCAGTAGATAGAAGCATTGACAATGTATACAGACAAAAGCCCTTTATTTCTCACCATTCTACTCAATAATTTTCTCTTCATTTTTGCATTGAATAAAATCTGTTGGTTTAATGAGCACTTCCAAGGATATATATATATATATATATATATATATATATATATATATATATATATATATATATATATATATATATATATATATATATATCTTTGGAAGCGCTCATTAAACCAACAGATTTTATTCAATGCAAAAATGAAGAAGAGCGCAANGGAGGAGATCAATAAAACACCTCTGTGTGCTGTTAGCCAGGTACCTCATATGCTGTGCTCGAGGGCTGCACAAAAAGCAGCACTGTAAAAGCTGGGAATAACCTTCCAATTGCCTCAAGCAGACATTAATCACTGTGTTTAATATCATTATTTGTACTCGATACAGGTCCAGCCAAGACCCAGTGCACAGCCAAGAAACAGAGAAAGATGGATGCACATTGTAAATATTAACTCACACATTTCAGGCTATGAACTCACTCTGTGTCCCTCTCTTCCTGAAGGATTTATTCTCCGGCTGAGTAACTGTATACATCCTGTCCCACCATGGCTCTCCTTTCAGACAGCTCTTTGCTCCCCTCACGGTCTCTCTCCCCAAGCTTCTCCCTGAATCTCATCCAGAACAATGCTGTGTGCCCATAACGGCAACAGAATTCCAGAATATTTCTGGAAGTCCACTGAAAGAGCCAATTCATCCCATATTTTTCCCCTGAACATCTCAGCAGGATACAGAACTACGGGGTGAACTAGGGATCACAGTGAAAACAGATGTGCCTGGAGCTGACCTTTGTGGTACATCAATCACAAGGCAACAGCCATCCTTCCAAGGCTGGTGGCATTGCCCTGCTGCTCCCACGTGCCCCTGTGCACTCAGCTTTTTGCACAGTGCCAATGAACAAGAACAACAACAATACATAGGATTTTTTTTACAACAGAACTTTTCAATACATAGGATTTTCAACCTGAGTTTTCATTTTGCTTTGCCCCTTTCTGTTTACTTCTTTCTTTCTGCATTTGGAATTCTCACATTTTAGCTTCTATCTGAATTCTCCAAAGGCTTTCCAGAGGATACCAAGAAAGTCAAACCTAAATCCTCTTTCTCTAAATGACAGAAGGGTCTTAATAATTTCTGTTCCCAAACCTTAGCACCAGTGGAGAACAATTTCATTTGTAAATAACAGAACCTTTTCTTCCTAAATACTTGGGATCGACCAAAACTGTGCCACCTTGTCTACATGTTGCCTTCATTGCTGCTCTGTACAACATCAAGGAAATTCTCCTGAACCTTGTAATTAGAGAATTTAATAGAATTTAACAGAATTCTGCACAGAAAAGTTATAAAGCAGAACATTCACTCATGAGTTTCACAGGATTGTCTTCTGCCTCCCTGGATCCTGTGGCACACAGGAAGTATGAACACTGCATCACACCAGGATGTATTACACAGTGTATGAACACCACATACAAGGATGTACAAGGATGAACTCCAGAAACTGAGGAACAGCCATCCCTTTACACTTAACAAATGCTGCCTAATGCTTTTTAGGCTCCTAAAAGAGAAACTTGCTTTGGAGTTTCTCAGTAAGATGGAATGCTGCTCTCTGTCATGTCCAGACTTCAGGCAGACAGGAGATTTTCTCATCTGGACTTTTCTCATCACATTTGGAGGCATATGCTCTGCTGACAGTGAATGAGGGCTAAGATCCCAAGCCAGTTCTAGTTTGAAGGTCACTGTCCACATTCATCCCCTCTTAAAGGCCTTCCCAGAATCCATAAAAGAAGAGCTTTTCTGGATGTTTTCTGAGAAGAACAGAATGAATTAAAACTTGGTACAAGTCAGCAGCCTCCCAGATGGCTTATCACAACATTTACATCATTGCAGCAAGCCTCCCTTTGCCCTCAGAAGGGAAAACAGTTCAATGGAATAGGATGAAGAATCTAAGTATAAGGTGATTTTTTTTTTTTTTGGGTGGGATTTTACTAAGAAACAAACATTTAACTTGACTCATAATTGGGGACCTTGCTGAAGTCTGCTATTCATCATCTTCTCCTGGTGAGATTGCTTTCCTGAAGTATTGCCTCAGGACCACAAATCCCTTAGAGAAAACACTGGAAGTGCAAAAGAACTGCTCCAAATGGATCATTCAAATAAATATCCAACTTGAGAGATAAATTTGAAAGCTCTCTTCTACCCTGTAAATATATGGCTTTTCAGATATAACAGAGGTGTCTTTTCAAACAAGTGTGTGCATAAAGCAATATTTGCAGAGCACAGCACTCTAACATGCTCTGTGAAGTCAAAGCTAACAAGTTATTGAGAGACTGAAACTTCCTCTCTCTACCCCTTGAGCCCAGAGGAATAAGAAGCTTTCAGTTTGCTTTATTAACAAAGGTTATTAAACCAATCAATCCAGGAACTAGGACTTCTGTGAACCAAAAACAAGCTTGGCTCCTGCATGTTGCAACAGCCTGCATGTCCTTTAAATGAACTTGTAAATCACACAAGTGCCCTGTCCTGAATCTGGTCTCCAGAACACAGCTGTGTGCAAGACTCAAGGTAGTTTTTAAGTAAAACTTGCACAAAAGGAAAAATAAATGGTAACCAACTGTGTTTGGACACAGGCCATTTTTTCTCCATCACGTTTGCTCAGAAGAATCAGTGGAGCACAAAAGGAGGCATCACAAACTCCCAGCACATGGACTGACTGGAAACTGCATTTGGAAAGACTGCCCACTATATCCACTAAACTTTTCTTACTCCTACCTGGACTTCTTGAATTTCCTTAGGGTTTATTTCAGAGGAATGACAGTCTTCAGAGAGAGCAGACTACAAAGGTGTGTGAAAGGAACAGCACTACAATAAATCCTGAGGAGAAATTTCCTGTGGAAGAGCACTAAGCAGTAGGATATGAAAGACCAGCAGCTTCTCAGATGCTGCACAAAGCTGGAATTATTTAGACCAGACAAAACACTCACAAAAATGGATTAGATGAGAAGCAAGAAGGTCAGAGATGGTACAGATGCAAGAACATGGTTATTAAGCCTCTTTCCCTCTGGATTACTGGCAAAGAACACCTTGATGGTGTATTCTGGGTTGGGTCCCAAAGAAATCATCTTCCCCAGGTGAGGCATGGCTGGGATGTGACACCCCTCACACTCCCAGCACTTTTCCAAGGCAGTGCAGTTCTGCACCATCCCACTGGCAGAGCCCATCTGGGCCTCGTGCTGCTGCAGCAAAGCAGCCTTGAGCCCATTGATCACAAACTATTTACCTTAGGAAGGTACTTTACTATACAAAGTAATTTTTTAAAAAATTCTATTTCAGTGTGGGGAAAAAACCTGTTTAATAAGTTTTAACCTAAATAAAATGGCCAGTTTGAGAAAAATTAAGTAATATGTCTAATAAAATCATGACATGCAATTTTAAGCTACAGTGAGCTGAGTAAAACGTGGCATAGGAGCCTGCATTTTTCATTAGAGTTCATTCATCTTGTTAATGACTTATTGAATATCATTGTAAAAATTGATCCCAGTGGCCACACTGCTGTCTGCCTTACAAGCTCTTCCAAGAGCCCCGTGGACTGGCAGAGTGTTTCTGCAGCCCATTCCCTGCAGCTCTGCAGGGAGCACTGCAGCAGATGTGCTTTATGGCTGGCCATGCTTTGAAAGGCCTCACGTGGGTCTGACCTGAGCAGGAACCTCTGCTTTTCCCTCTTTTCATGGATAACAGGAGTGTGTGTACACCCAGAGTAAGCTGCCTGGGAATGCAAACCATCAGCTTTGCTCTCTCTCGTTTGCTGCTCTGGGTCAGGCTGAAATCCTGCTTTTAATGTAGAATATTTCAATCAATCTTACACGTAACAAGAGAATTTCTGTCCCAAGCTGAGGAAGTGTAAGCCCATGCCCTGTGTGGGGAAGGCATTCCAGCAAGCCAGACCCAGTGAATCTGATTTGAAATGAAGAACAAAAAACTGGCCTAGGACACTTCCTGGTAAGGCTTTTGCTGCCCAACCTGTCATGCTCTTATTTGTTTCTTCGCAGGAAATTTACTGAATACCAAAAGTGAACACACTCCCTCATTTATTATGCCTTGTTTAAATGAAATTTTGGCATGTTTAGGAATAACCTGGATACAGCTAAACACAAATAAAACATCACAGTGCACATTAAAATGAATTACTTCAGATCTTCTTTCTAAGTGAAGCAGCAGCACTTGGCAGTATCATTAAATACTATCAATACTACCTATTATCAACTTATTTTAGGAAAAACAAAAAAGAACAATTTTTTCCCTAAAAAGGGACAGACTTGTAATAAAGACAAAACCAAACTACTTCAGGTAATTTATCACTGCAGGAAATAACACTATTAATTTATCTTAATTAATTTAACTCCAGTAATGACTAGATTAGCAGCACTGTTACTTTGTATTAAAAAAATCATTTTATTAAAACTGGAATCTTTGTTCCAAGAAACAGGATTCAGCAAGGCACTGGTCTTTTTAGCTTTGTCATAGCAACTATGAATTCGCTTTTCATGCCAAGTCTTTGGATTTTTCTGAATTCCCCAAGCTGATTCCCATTCCCTCAGTGGGCCAAACTCTTCTCTGAATTCGTGGACTTTCCCCAAACATATTTTGTGGAAAAATGAAGCAAGAAATGACCTCCATCTAATTTTTCTCACAAAGCCTTTTAACATTTCTGCTCTCATTCATCATGTTCCATGGGCACCCAAGACTGAATTAACAATAGATGGCAATTAATAATTGAAACACCTGGTCACATTTAACAGGAAACTAACTTCCATTTTATCTCAGAGTTTTCTACCTCCCTGCTGCAGTTTTCCTATTTCCCACTTTCCCCCTTGCTCGTTTTGCTTATGGAAGTCAAGAATCCTGATAAAATGCTGAAGTCAGTGATATGCCTGCTAAAGCAGTTCCCTGGAAAGCATGCCATGCCAACTGATCTGCAGAAACAAATATACTAATTTATTTTAGATATGTAGGAACAAATCAAATGTTTGCCAGAGGAGCCTAAGCAGATATGATGGAAACAAGCAAAAGCTGCACACCTGCTGCAATTGTTTGAGAGGGAGGATTCACATTTCCCTAAAATACCACATTTTATGTTCCTGAGATTAATCCTATTACTCTTTGGCTGGAATCCTGATGCTGCTCCCATTTAGTGGACAGCACATTTAATCACATTTTTATACAGCTCATAAAGCATATGAAGTCTCTTCTGTGTATGTCACCAAGTCCTGTGCTGCCACAGCTCCCTGTACTGGAGATGGAAGGTGCTGCTTTGGAGTCAAAGCATTTCCCAATGGCCAGCAGGTTCAGTCTGTGGCACGTGGCAAACCTTGCTCTCCTCTGGGGTTCCCAGCAGGAATGATCCCAGGGCTGTAAGAGGTTTGCTCCTTTGCTGTACACTATGGCACTGTACAACCCCTCACACAAGTTACTGGTTCATCCTGAGCATTTCAGGTGGCATGATCAGTCTCCTGAGAGAAAATGGGAATGCTGCAGTGCTGCACCCTTCACTTGTCCTCCTTGCACAGCCCAGGCTGTCACCAGGGCTCAGCAGCACTGTCCCTCAGGGCACCGAGCACTTGGCTTTCCAGATCTTTCTCTGCTGAACATGGAAAGCACAATGGATATTCACAGAATGAAGAAGCTCTGAAAACTTTGGAAATGTACTTCCATATATTTTCTTTTCTCTACAGTAGCTTTGCTTCTAGTTGGATATCTTTTTACTGCAAGTACATGACCTCTTATTTACTCTCTCCTTGCCCTTCCAGGTTAAATTCTGCACTATCCTCCAAATCTGTACATAGTTCCAGCTGTGCTTCTGCCATGTCCAGCCAGATCTCACCACCTCACCTGACAGTCCTCAAGTAATTGCAAGCTCTCCTTTAGTACATGTTTAACTAATGCCTTAAGCATTCTTCATTTTCAGGAAGAACAAAAAGCTCCTAAAAATATTTTGCTACTGTTGAAAAGCAAGTTTCCTGGCATTTTACATTTCTTACAGATGAAGGAAACCACTGCAGCTCCACTGGGTTAATGGGATCTCACATCTGAGTTGCTGACAGCAGGGGCACTTGTTTCTGTATTCATCTCCCACTGCACCATTGTCTGTGCAGTTCCCCCAGGATCAGTGGAGATGAAGAGGATGCTGACAGTCCTAACTCAATTCCAGCCAGAAAGTGCAGGAACTGGCCTGCATTGGCCCTGGTGCTGCAGATCCCCTCCCACTTAGTGCAGGGAGCTGTGACCCCTCTGACTGCTGTGTGACAGCCTTCCCCTCAAAGGAGCAATGCAGCTCTGCAGTACTGCCAGAGGATGCAAAAAATGCTCATCTGCCCCAAGAGACTCACCTGGGTCTCTGCAGAAACCACTGCCAAAGCAGGTGAGATATGGAACTGCCACTGCTCCTCCGGTGTCCCTGAGCCACCACAGAGAGAGAAACATTTCCACAGATTTAACAACAGAACAAGGGAAAAGGGGGCGGGGGGAAGACTCAAATGGAAGCTCCAAAAGCCCACCTAGAAGAGACACCAATAGATTTCATATGATGGCAGCTGCAGGAAATTAATTTATATCCCAAGGGAAGAGCAGCAGAAACCCTTCACGCACGTACAACAAGAGATTCAAACCCACGGAATCCCCAAAAGGCGAGGAGCCCTTGCTCAGAGCTCTGGGCGTGAGCCAAGGGCTGTTTGTTTGTGTCAGGAACAGAACAGAAGCTGTTAATGGTGGCTGCTCCTGGTGATAACTGAGCTCTCTTCTGTCCTGTGTCAGGAACAGAATTTGATTTTCCATGTCTGCCTGAGCTGTTTCCTACTTCCCTTACGCTACCTCAGGCTGTGGGCACACGGTTGTCAAAGCAGAAGAGATAACAGAGATGGAGAATAAATTGATTAGGGCAGACCTGCAAGGTTGGCACAGGAAGAACCAACTGGGAGAGGACTGGGATACCTCAAGAGGTGAACCACAAGAAAGAATGCAAATTTAAATGCATGTTTACTTTCCACAGTGCTTTCTGTCTTCAGGCCATTACTAGAAACTCTCAGCAGCACTTCCAAAGGAAGCAGACATGTAAGGAAGGAGAACACCAGCTAGTGCCCCAGTGGGTTACAGGAGCTGCAGGCAATCCCAATCCCTGTGTGACAAGGTACTGATGATTGGCTGGGCTGGGAAGGAAATTCCAGCCTCTCTTTGCTGAACTCTGCATATTTTTGTTTCCAGGCCAGGGAGCAGAGCTGTGTTTATCCCCTCTCTCCTGCAATGGCAGGCACGGAGCACTGCCCTCAGCGGGGCCAGCTGCATCTCCGTGTGTTCGGGCAGGGGATGGACACTGGCCTGCTCTGGGCCAGGGCTCTGCCCCACTGCACAAAGATCATTCCTGGCCCTGGTGCAGCAGGAATGCCCAGTTTGGTTCCTTCAGCAGCAGCTTCTGAGCAACAGCAAAGCTGAACTGCAGAGCGGCCTGCCAGAACCCTCACTGCTCCACCCTCACTGAAGGCTCATCTGGAGCTAATTCAGCACTTCCACAGCCATGGAAAAGAAGCATATTTTTCTTAATGAATATAGGATTTAATAAACTAAAAATGTAAGAAAATTAATACATTTAAAAAGTAAGTTTCTGAATTACAATTTAGGAGGATTTTCAATTAAAAACAGCTATAAAAATAAAGACAAGGTTTGTCCCACTGCAGTACAGTCTCTCAAACCATTCTGATCCATAAATGTTTTAATCAAGATTCATCTACCAGACCTTATTTCCACTGGATGACTCCATCATTGATTTGATATATGAAACAATTTACATTAATAACCACAATATTACCCTGATTATATCTTTTATAATCAAAGCAAAAAAAATACCAAAACCTTGCTAGAAACTGATATGAAAGGGTTTCTAAAGCCTCACATTTAAATAACTTTAAAATACTTTAACTGAACATATTTGGAAAGGCAAATGTAATGGTTTCAGAGGAATTCTCAGATTGTGTAAATTAAGCCAGGATTTAGGAAATCTAATCATAAAGCCTTCTTTCCTCCCTTGCATCATTAGGAATTGTGAGGATACTTCTCTGAGATGGTAGGAAAAAATATAAAAAGAAAATAACATATGCCACACTTTCTTCTGCTTAATTTTTACATCATACCTATGATGTAAAATTACATCATACCTTATGTACAGCTTCATGGCCCTTGTTCCTGGGCTCTATTAAAATCTAATTCCTGTGTGCAAGTAAAAGAAGTACCAGTACTCCATGAAAACAGTGGATCCACGAGTGAAAACTTGCAAGGCAAAAAGAAGAGCTAAAGCACAAGATTAAAAAAAAAAAAAAAAAAAAAAAAAAAAAAGAGAAGAAAAAATAAAAAGAGCATGAACTAATTAACATTCTAAGGATTAATTTAGGCACAGAACATCTGTTTTCACATGTCCCTCTGATGAGATCCAGCGTGAGGCTTGTGTTGGTTGCCTTTGAAGCTGTATTTTATTATCCAAGAAGAGGTTCTGAGCACAGATTTTGATAGGGATTATGGATATCTTAGTAACAGAGGGAGCCCTGGGCCCCTTCTAACTGCTCTCACTTCCTTTATTTCCACTTGACTTGTATCCATACAGCATTCCCTATTCCTTGCTGAAACATTCTCCACTGGGCACACTTACAGCTTGTATTCTATTTGAACAACACTGAATGTTCCATCCCTCATCTGCTTTCCCACAGAACAGGGCATTTGAAATCTTCTTTCCTGTATTTTCTGCTACACACCAGCTAATCAGACAAAGCCCTTACCCATGTCTTTAATTCTTCTGCACTTGCTATTCCCCTAATTTTACAGCTTGTTTTCTAATAGCACCTCTCAAATCTTGTTCACACAGGGCCAAAGAAGATCCCAGGGTTCTAACAATAAAGAAACCATCTGCAGCACCATTAGAAACATTTCTTAATCTGGAAAGTTTCTAAATCCCCTGCTTGCCCTCCTGATTATAAATACAAAATAGAAACTGTTTTAAAATCCAGACAAATGTTCCTGGTGGATCTCTCTGTGGGATTTCTATCAGAGAATAACCATGCAGAAATTTAAGTCTTTTAACACAGCAAATCTGACAAATCCACACTGACCAGGGTAATTAAACAATTCAGACTCAGTGATCAGCAGAAATAATTCATGCACACACTGAGCTGTCCTTGTAAATTCAGACTCAGGCAATGTGGTGGGCTCTCAGCAATGGTGCACTGATGTTTTTTGCCTGCACCCATTCCATGTGGAACACATTTCTGGGGCTTTCAGCACTGGCCTACCCAGACCTTCTCGTGAATAAAGAGTTATTTTCATTAATTAAGTGAACTATTCCCACCACAATTAGCAAGTGGCTTGTATTCCTGTCTGCAGGTAACACAAACTTGCAGGTCATTAACTCCTCTCCCCCCACTAGATAATGTCATTAACACATGCAATAATGATGTTTTCCATGGCTCTGTGTTCCTTCACCGAGCATCACCACTACAAGATAAAGCACTGAATGACAGCAAAGTCTTTTCAACTCACCCACCCCCAGCCAAACATTAATCAGTCTCTAACTTGGTCATCACATCAAAATCATTTCCCAGGGAAAAAACGCTCAACTTGTTGACTGCTGAACAAATTGAAGCAGGAAAGAGCTTTTTGTATTTTTAAAGGAATCATTGATTCTGTGGCTCTGTGGCTGCTGGTCAATACAACAGTAATTGGACTCATCATGACGAATGCACAGACCATTTTACAGGCCTTTCTCACCAGCACGAACATTCCTCAGCTCACCTCTGCTGTGCTGGGCCAGGATGGTGCCCCCGTGCTTGGGAGAATCAGTTGTTAAGCTACATATGCAGATCTTATTAGGCAGAGCCAAGAAATCCTATGTATGCTTCAGTTTATGAAAAGCAGAATTGACCTTGCTATAAAGGTCCTGCTCTGAGTGTGTCTGTCTAATAACGTGGGCCCCCATAGTGAAACAAAAACCCTTCTGCTTCATCTTGGGTGTATTATCAGTCTTGATTGCCATTTGTGTATCAAAAAAAGAAGGATTTTCAAAATACTGACCACCTTCTTCTTACTCCCTTTTGGAAGTGCCAGTTTGGAGCTCTGGCAGCTCACTGCTCCCTTTTGGAGAGCCTGAAAACAAAGGCCAGTGTACTCTGTCCTTGTCAGACACAGACATTTTCCCACCTCCTGCATAAATCCTGTGCTCCTCCTGCATCTTCTGAAACTCTCATGTTTATTAGCAGACAAATAATCTGTTCCTCAAAGACCTTAATGCATTCCCTTGCCCTCGACTTGTACCTGCAAAGCGATTGTGATTGCAGCTGTGTCACTGTTAAATATGCCATTAATTACCTCAGGAAGGCATCAGAGCATACTGAGAACAGACTGTAAACATTTGATGCCATTAGGTAATGCACTGAGGCTGTTTTTAATGCCATAACAGCTCTATTTATATACTGTGCTGCATAATTAGCTACTAATGAGGCTCTAACTTTCCCTGCTGTAAGGCCTAGATAGCTGCTCCTCTTTCAATGAATTCGTTTTTGCTGTCTCATTAACACACTAAAAAACCTGCAAATTGTATTTTAATTAAAAGCTAAACTACCTCTGTCTGGAGACACTAATGAACAGATACACTCCAAGGGAGATGCAAGAATGCTGCCAGTCAAGAGGACAAATTCCTCGCCAGAAGAGCAACACAAAAAGATAACACAGCTCACTCTCTTATTTCAAGGGCAGGCTCTTCTCTATTTTTCCCTTTTTTCCCTTAATTTTCTCCTTCTGTACCTTCAGCAAGGCTGCCTACTCTCAGATTGACAAATTGCAAGCCAGACCCTAAGGAACAGCAAGACTGTCTCAAAACCACGAGGTGTGTGTATTTTGAGTCTTCCTGGTGCTTGCTATTCCCATCAGTCTTCTGGATCACATTTCCTGGCTTTTTCCTGGAGCTGCAAGGGCTGACAACACCCCAGCAGAAACTCATCTAACTCCATGACTCCACAAGCACTGCAATAAAATCATTAGCACTGACCACAGAGCTTCATCTCCTGCTGAGGGCACTTCATGCCGTTCATCAAGGAACATTGTCAAACACAGCAGGGCACCAGTGGACACAGGGATTGAAATACACTGGGGAAGGAAGAGCATCCCACTGATCTGACCAACACACACACAGAGACAGCTGATTGTTCAGTGCTCCAGTGCTGGAAACAGACACTCAGGCTTTTTAAAAAGGCAACATAAAAGCAAAATGGAAAATGATATTCACAATGAAAGCACTGAGAACGCATCCATCTGCAAGGAAATCACCCAGGAGCAGGGCAGAATAAACAGCATTTCACACAGGAGAGCAGGAAGCAGCACTTGGAAACAGTACAGACAGTTCTAGGAATATTCAGGAACAAGTTCCCCTAAGATCCTACAATTAGTGGCAAAGAAGGGACTGCATGGCTCTTCCTGGAAATCGCTGACAGGAGCTGTATCAGAGAAGTACAGGGGGGAGAGATCCCCATGAAAAGGTTTCTGGATTCACTGCCTGCTTCCCCTGCCAACACAGGATCCTGAACTTGCTGTTCTGCCTCACTTCATGGGATAACTGGGAGCTCACATCATGGGACGATTGGAAGCTCACCTAGTAGATGACACCAGACCCCTGTACACTGCCAGGAGTTCTGGTTTTCAGTCTCAAATTCAGGTACTTCATTCCCATCTCCTTCATGTGAGGAGTTCCTTAATCTCTCATGAAGGGTTTTCCTAATATTCATCTAAGTGGCAGATCTTAGGAATGCTTAGCAGCCTACTCTCCCTAAAGATGAAAATCCACATTAAGCCAAATTAATTAAGAATTAATTCTCTTTAAATCACAGCCCAAATTTCTCTCCCTGATCAATTATTTGTGGCATGAAATGATTTACAGGACACAAGAGCAGATTAATTTCAGTGACAAAAGTGATTTCAACTCTCATCAGAAATTTTCCATCCTGTTTTTTAGAAATTCACCTTTGAAAGATAAGTTTTGGCCTGCTTACAAGGCTCTGTGTTTTGACTTTGACATTGCTTCACACAGAGCCCCAGTGCCATTTTCATTCTAGTACAATCCCTTCTCTCTTCCTGCTCGAAGGGATAATTCTGAAAGCTGGGCTTTAAAGGAATCTGTCACCTCCTGGGAATCTCTGAAAGTCTTCCCATGTTGCTGGAAAAGTACTGGCTCCTTGCAACCACTTCACACCAGGACTCTGAATATCAATAAAGCTGCAATGAATTAACTCTGTTATTGCCCCTCAGTGGAATAACTCAACCCAAATGTTGGGTGGGTTTTTTCTGCTGAATGAAAGATTGTGTTATTTAAGTAGCTGAATACACAAAGATGGCTACACAGTAACGTGAGAACATTTGAACTTCTGGATGCTCCTTCTGAAACCTCTTTATTTGAGCCCCTGGATCCTGCAGTCAGAGGCAGTAGCAGCTGCGAATACTTTACCTTTTTTAAGACTAAGTCTTTCTGACAAAAAGAAGCAAACAATAAAAGTAAAACCTTTTTTTCTCATGATCAACTACGAAGGTTGAGCAAATAGTATTAGAGCAGCAAGCTGGTCTTGAGCAGAAAAACCTTCACAAGTATTTTAATGCATTGCAGACACCATTAGAGAAAGATATGAGACAGCCTTCAGCCCAGACTCATGGAGAAGAAAGAGTCATTGAAGAGGATCTATAGCTTTACTCCTCGAATATCCTCTTGAATTATGTAGCACACTGCACAAATCTGATCCATTACAAAGGCAACAACATTGCTTTAGGAAGCATTTCCCTCTCTCTTGTGGATGAGGATTATCTGTTTACCAATTACAGGATGAGGAGCTGACATATTTTATCGAGTGCTTCTCATAAATCCCAAGGAATCCTGTTCCATACACTGCCAGGTGATGATTTTGAAGTGCTCAGGAGAGTTTTCATTTCAAACATATCTGTGTTTTAGTGAGTCACACAAACAATGATGCAAGCAGGATGCTGTGTGTGAGGAAGAGCAGTGCAAAGAGCAACAGCTGCACGAAAGCATGGTTAGAAAAACCAGAAAACATCTGAAATATGGAATAAAATGTTCAGTAAAGGCTAGGGCTCTGCACCCACATTTAGGTCATCAATGAGTTTACCCAGTGTTGATAAAGGAATACAAGTGGTTTGAAATTAGCTGCAATGCAGCAGTTGAACCACTCTTTTCCAGCCTGTGTTCCAGAGAGCCTTTGATGGGCATGGATTGCTTCTGGATTCCAGGAAAGGCTTTGCCCATAAAAACAAGCATCACTCGTCCAGAGACTAAAACTAAAGCACACCACTCCTCAAGCAAACGGGCAGGAGATGGTTGGAATTCCCCAATGCCTGCTGTGCAGCACTGAACACTGGAATAGCAAATTGCAAGGAAAGAACCATTACCAGCAAATACTTCAGCAAAGAAGGATGGAGTTGGTATTTTTCACATGAGTAATTCTTACAGTTGTCCCAATGTCATCTGATTATGCTTGAAAAATGTCATTAATCAATGGGACCTCTTGTGTGAATAAGGATAACTCTCCTGAGAAGCTGAAGAATTAATTCCCTGATAGTTAATTCTAACATACAATGGGAGCATTTCAAATGGCCTATTTACACAATTTTAATCTGAATAAAATAGGAAATGTCACCTCAACGCTAATACAACATTCCTGTAAATTATGCACATTTTTAAAGCTAATGAAGCTGTCATTACCTCATTAAAATTTGGCACAGCAGTTATTTTTAGGTTATCATTGTGACTTCTAAAATATTTTGCAATTAAATTACTTTAATTCATTTGTATTACTTGTAGGCTGGTATGAAAACTATTTTTTTATCATGCCTGTTCGGATGAATGAGAGTACTATGCTTTATTACACATGTTCAATCCCATTCAAAAACGTGGCTGCCTTCATTTCCCACATCCATATGGGTTCTTTCAATCCTGCTCTCAGTGAGAGCAGAAATGAAATTTCAGTTGATTTCACTGGAAGCAGGTCTAAATAATGAGTTTATGCTGCTAGGAATGAGGATCAGAAAATACATTTAACTCTGTTTTTCAATAATTTACTATGTATGGAACAAAAAGACCACAAATACACTGCTTTTAATTTAATTTAACTGGGTAAATGTAGGTCAGGCCTCAACTAGTGTAAAGAGACATCTCTTCATTTGAAGACTTGATCCTTCCCTTTATTCCAGTGCTCACTGTCTGCAGGATAACCAGGAGCCCCCAAACACAGCATTCAGCATGTCCTGCTGCTGGGGACCACAGTGAAAGCAGGAAAAAGCAATCACCTGGGAACTCTGCTAATTGGAATTACACACCTTCCCACAACTGCCCTTTTCCCTGCACATCCCTGCAGTGCACTCCTGTTCCTGTGCCCAGCACTGACACCACCTGGAATGTGCCCATCCCAAAGCAGTGAGCCTTTTCCACGACACAAATGTCACCTTCAGATGGCTGAAGGGAACAGTGACAGTGTCACCTTCTGCCCCAGCAAGCCCCACAGCCACACTCCCATCCTGTTTACAGCAGGGTCCATCAGCACTGACCGCACCCTTCAGTCCTTCAGGGCTCAGAGTCACAGCCAAACTCCTCCCACTGGGATTTTACACACCAATTCCTTTTCCTGTAAAATGTGGGGAAATACTGTATTGCTCTCGCAGGCAAGGGATGGATTAGGCAGCCCCAAAGGGTGTTCTGGCTCTGTCCTGAGGCTGCTGTGCTGTTTGCTTCCAGGCTTAGGCAGATTCTCAGCCAAGACCTACGAGTGCCATTTGCTGCCACCAACACAGACAGCTGGAAAAGCCCCCTGGACAACGGGGAGCTTTCAGTCCCCAGAAAGACTGAGGCAGCAATTCAGGATTGATGTGCAACTAAGGCAGAAAAAGGCCTGCAATTAATCAGATGCTTCAGTAATTCCTAAACACTTTTTCTGTGATTCTGCTTTCCTCAAGAATACGTAAATGAGACTTTAAAAACACACTTAATTTTTTCTCTGTAATGAAGATAAAAATCCTGCTGCTAAGATGGGAGACACTCCAGTAAGGAAATGAAAATGCAGCTGGAAGGTGTGGTGGTATCTGTGTCTGCTGGGTCACCTGTATTTATTAGCACGGCAGCTGCCACTGATGGGACAGAGGAAGAAAGCTGAGTAAAAAACATTTGTTGATTTCACCACTCATTTAATGTTTTGATAAGAACTCAGCTAAATCGCTGTCCAGTAACTCTGCTTATAAAACAGGACTTAGAGAGAGGTTTATGGGAATAACACTAGATTAGAAAAGCTCTTTGCAGGCTTTGTTAAACAAGACACAAGGCAGTGCCCTGCATGTACAACACATTATTTCACAGCAACAGAGAGGCTGCAGAACTAGACATTTTCTCCAAGACAGTATGAAAACATAAATGGAAACATGAACTCACAGAATTAGGACTGGAACACGCTAAGCTGACAGATGTAAATTCCAGCATTCACACAGATGTCACAGATGCTCAAAGTGGGGTTTGTTCTCCAACACCAGCAAAGGCTCTGACTGGGAGAATCCCTGAGACAAAACCCATCAAGTGACAAATGCCAACTGCTGATTTGCCCTTGAGGATTTCTGACAGGACCTGCCACATCATCCTAAAATGCCCATGGTTTTCTGTCGTGCCCCTGGAACAGCAACAAAGCCCAGGCTCTGGAGCAGTGTGAACAGAGACCCTCACCTGAAGCAGCTGCTGCTCTTCTGGCCCCACCTGAGCCAGGTTTTAGTGACAAAGGCCATTTTAGCCCACAAGGAGTCAAAACCAACCATGCTAAGGGTTACAGAGCCAAGGACTTGGCTCTCTGGCAGGTGAGTTTTGCCAGCCAAGCAGTGCATTCCTGCCTGTGGACAGGTGGAGAAGCTTGTCCCATTCCCACTGCCCTGGATGGAGCTAAGCAGCTCTGTCAGTGGCTCCAGCTGTGGATCACTCCCATCAAGGAACTGTATTTGGTTGTACCAGCAGTGCCAACAGCTCCAGAAAATCACCTGGGACCACACAGCAACCTGGGCTGGGCATGGAGCAGCTCCCATCAAGGGCAAGTGCTCACTTAAAACCCTCAGAGGAGCTGATCAAATGCCCACACCGCAGTAGGGAATTCCTGGAATACAGAGCTAGGATTAGAAGCACATTTCTGCATTATCTTCAAGAACTTGGAATAAACTGCTCCTGTTTGCCAGGGGTTAGGATTCCTGCAGGCTGCCCCTCCCCAGAAAAACCCAATCCCTCCATTAGTATGAAATATTTGGATCTCTAGTGGGACATAAAATGTAGGACATTTCTGCAGATAAACAAGTGAAAGTACTTCACAGGTTAGGGAAAAAGAGAAACTCATTTCTGCAGGTGATACAGACTCTGAGTGAGAAAGACAATTTCTTTTTACAGAGTTTTTCTCTGCAGTTTCAGAAGTAGAACAGAAGGAATTTTCCACTGGGGTATGAGTATCTTATCATATCATTATCTCAGGCTTATGTCCTCATTTGGAAAAGTTACCTTTCTATTACAGGCTCTTCAAGAATGGAATTAAAATGAGCAAATCTATATAATGAAATCAATTATGCTCTTAATGATGTTTTCCAATGGCAAACCAGAGAACAGCATCATTTTATTTAGCTTGTCTGTTATATAACTTACTTGAACACATAAAATACACTGTACACTGCCAGAAATAAATTGGATGGATGGATGGATGGATGGATGGATGGATGGATGGATGGATGGATGCATGGGAGGGAGTAACATTTGCCTCGCTTCCTAAAAGAACTGTCCATCTCTTTCTAAGTATAATCCCTGTTTTTCCACAGACTTCTGGTGTGACTGCTGCCATTAGTCCTTTTAGGAAGAAATCCACAATAAGTGCTCCACACACAAACTGATTTGCAGCTGCATTCAGACACTCAGCACCAGAAGGACCAAGCCCAGTCAGCTCAGTTCCCACGAATCCACTCACACACAGTGACCTGCGAGGACTGACCCACACCAGGGGGATTCAGTGCCTGCTCCACCTTTTCAGAACAAAGTGCCATCCCCCAGTGTACACCTCTAACTGAGGTTTCTCTGACATGACACAAATGATATTAATGGACTCAGGGAAATTGCAGCCCTACTGTATTAGACTGCCCTACATAATTACTCTGAATAACCTTTATTTTACATCCCCCAGGTAATTTATGAGAAGTCCTCATGTATATCCTTCAAGGTATTCAACTGCTGCTGAAAGGGGCTTCACTTCTTACATTATGGGAACATGTATAATTTTTTTTGTCTTCTCAGAAGATCCTTCTTACCACATTAAAACAGACATAAATCTGCATTGCTGACTCATCCCCATGGCTTGTACTAATTCAGATTTCATTTACACGCATGAGTGGTCATATATTTTAATGCAGTCTTTTGCAGTAAATACAACCAGTGTCAGAAACTTTATAAAATAAAAATGAGAACTGGATTTCTATGTATAATTGGGAATATGAGTTCATCAGGTTAGTACCCATTGACTCAGGAGCCTTAAGCTGGTTTTCTGACTCCATTGTGAGGGGTCATGGCTGGACAGAGAGCTGTGGAATGTTCACTCAAAGAAGTTAACCTGTGCTGGGACCTTGGAAAGGTCCAGCTGTAAATAGTGATCCAGCTGTAAGTACTGCTCAAGCTCATCACACACAGCAGTTTGGCTCCTAATGACTGACATCAAACCTCAGCTTCTGCCTCAGCAGGGCCTTTGGGAAGGCTCCAACCAGCTCCACTTAGCTGGGGAAGCTCCTTGGCAGAACAGATATTGCTTGGCCAGTGATGTCACGTTATAAACAGCAGGGGGGAAAAGTGCTGATTTTTCCATCAGAAACACAAGCAAAGAGTCTTCCTCTGAAATACCTCTGTCTGACAGCCCAAAACCAAAAACACCATGGCAAATGATTAACTGAAGGGAAAAGAGAGGAATAATTATTTCCAGAACAGCAGCCTTGTTTCTTACCCTTTGCTCAGTGGTCCTAACAGATGTTGTTCCCTGAACTGGACTCCCAACTCTTCTGGATTTGTGGTTTCACTGGAAGAGCTAAGTCCTGCAGGATGACTGTGCTGATTGCATTGAAAGGTGATCTGAACTGAATCTATGTTAAATCAGCTGATGATATCCTGGGCCTCAAAATAAAGAACAGATACAATATTGGTGAAACTAGGTTTTCATTAAAACATTTTAGAATAAACTCTTACAGTTTAAGTTCGAAACGTGTTAAACATCTACTGGTCTTCTACAAATTGAACCTTTAGCACTTGCTTTGAAATAGGCCTGTACCACTGGTTTGGTTTTCTTTTCATACTGTGAAATCTTCCAAGAAAACATAAACAAATTATCATTCAAGAAAAAGTATGGATAACAAATCTGACCTGAAATAACAAATCTGCCTGAAAGTCTAGGGACAGGTGGCCATGGCCAGCTCTACAGGGTGGCAAAAAAAAGAGGCAGAAGCAAAAGAGTCAAAAAGGAGGAGCTTTCCCTATCCTAGAGAAATCCCAACAGGAGAGGCAGCACCCTGCCATAAACTGAAGGCATACTTGTGCTTTATCATCCTTCTTCCCAAGGTCTCTTTTGATCTCCATCTGATGCCTGGCTCCTAGGGAAGGATGGATTTAGCTGCTGCCTTTACTACAGGGGAGATGAGTGCAGCAGCTCCACCAGAGACACATTCTCAGTTTTGGAAGTGTTTGGGGCCTGACCAGCTGGAAGGGTTTCCTTGCCCCATGGCCAGATTTCCATGTAGGAAAACCAGAGAAGAGAATTCACTTAAGAAGAGCAGCTGGTTGGAGAGTCTCCCTTGAGGTGCACTCAGCCAGGCAGAAGCTGAGATACAAACAAGCTCCTGTGTCTCTGTGGGCACTCAGCCTCCAGCCTTTACAACCCATCTGCCCCTTCCAGAAGCAGGCACAATTTTAGGAAATTTGTGGGACAAAAGCGTGCAAGGGAACTCCTGTCTCTCATCATCTCTCTGTTCTGTTCCTGCTAGACTTCCCCCATCTAATCTAATAATCTATTAACAAACACCAAAAAAAAAAAAAAAAAATTCCTCCCAGATAATTTAGTTCTCAACCTCTGAGAGTGGCAGCTGATCCCTAAACCTGCCTTCTGTTCCCTGGGAAAAGGCCAGTCTGATCCCACACCCACCTGGTCAGGCTTCCTGCTGTGAAGAGGATCTCCGTGGAGCAGAGGGGAAAGAGCATCTGAACCTCAGTACACAGCAGTGAACTTTGGGCTGGGCAGAGAGAACTGACCCAGGAGCAACTCAGGAGCAGGGAGTCTCCACGAGACGTAGAGTCCGTCGACGGGGAAATGCTCACAAATAAATAAATAAATAAACAAACAAACAAACAAACCACAAAATGCTTACACCTAGAACTGAGCTAAGGCTCTCAGGAGTTACCAGGTCACTCATCCTGTCACTGATTCCTGTGCCTGATGTCCCACTCTGAAAGCAGCTCCCCCATTTCCCTCTCAGTCTGAAAGCAGCTCCCCCATTTCCCTCTCAGTCTGAAAGCAGCTCCCCCATTTCCCAGCCACCCTGAAAGCAGCTCCCCCATTTTCCACCAGTCTGAAAGCAGCTCCCCCATTTCCCTCCAGTCTGAAAGCAGCTCCCCCATTTCCCTCCAGTCTGAAAGCAGCTCCCCCATTTCCCACCACAGACTTTCGTCGAGGGGGTTAAGGGTCGGTCACAGAAGTGGGGCATCCCTGCTGTCTGCAGGAACTGCTCTGAGCCAGCTTCCCCTCTGCCACCGCCCCAAATGTCCAACCCAAACCTCAGTGCTCATTTGGAGTCAGAGCCCCTTTGGGGCCAGGCTCTGCACATCCAACAGGAGGTGTGGAATATTCCTGAGTGATGAAGAGTCCTTGGCAAAGCCAACTTTTGTATCACTGAGAATTCACTGATTTCCCATAAAACTTCATTTGTTTCCTGTCTAATTCTGCCTAGCATGAACAGTTTTAAACAACCTATTGCAACCACTTCTCTACTTGCTTGCCTTTCATTTTCTCCAGAAATTAAGTACATTACAGCAGCATATCTTTAATGTTTATTATAGAATAAATGACTTATTCAGACATAAAAGTATTTTGAGCCCTGCTGTTATATGTACAATGGTATAATAGATAACCCAAATTCAGACAGTAAATGTGATGCCAGAAAACAGCAATACATATTTTATTGGGAGAAACTCGTGCTCTTCACATGTAGCTTTGATTTAGTATCTCTTTGGGCACTGTAGTTTAGCTGATTTAACTTTTAGAAGAAGATGAGTAATAAGGATTTAAACTCTATGGTTTTCAAACTGCAAATTAGTTATCTGACTGGTTTTCACTTACAACAATGTAGAAGTAGTGAAGTATTTAATTTACTTTTATGGCAAACAGTGCCTTAATCAATTTAAATTTCTTCTTCTCTCCTCATTCTTTCAGCAGATAACAGAGCTGTATAAATGGATACAGTCCACACTACTTTGACTGAGCTTTTGGACTGAGGGAAAGGAGGTGACCGCTTATAATCTAAATGGAGGGGTTGGAAATTCTTTCACAAATTAGGATCTCTTCACAGATCCTGACCTGATTTGTACTGCTGCTGAAATCAAGCCTTTGTAAACTAAGAACATTGTCACCTCAACACGAACTTTTGAGAAGAGACCAAAATTAAAGCATGCATATCAAAAAGAATGCATCAGCTATGTCTTCAAGAATGAAGATAATGGGTGAAACCTACAGTGATCACTGGGAAACCTCAGTGAAATAAGAAAACTTTCACACTGGAGCAGCACATTTCTAATCTGATGTTACTTTCTTAGCAGCCCTGACTAAACATGACAGACTGCAACGTGGACATCCTCAGACACTTGCCTGTAAGAAGAAGAACAGACTGTGCCCACTGGAGGAGCTGAACCAGTGCAAGGCACTTCCCACTGGAAGCACAGCTGCTCATGTGGCATCCCCCGTGGCTGCAGAGCAGATGTTCTAGGGGAGTTACTCGAAGTGAGGGTGAGCAGATCCATTCTGGCAGTGGCAGCCCTGCCCACAGGGCAAACAGAGCAGCGGGCAGCACTGTGCACACACTGCCAGCTCTGCAGTCAGGGCCCTGCCGAGCACTGGCACTGCCCGGGGTGAAGCAGCCCCTGCTCCATCCTGCCCTGCTGATGGATGCACCCACATCCAGGGGCAGAGAGCTGAGAGCCAGCAGCCCCAGAGCTGCCTTCAGCAACACCCAGGCACAATTCCACTCTGCATTCCCTGCCTTGTTACCAACTGAGCTGCTGTGGGTGTCAATCCACAGGCAAGGCTGATTCCCAGGAACTGAAATAAAGGGCTGCTCCTTTCTAGCCCTGCTAGGGTGCAAAGCCAGTGCACTCCTAGAAAAGGGAGCTGCTGTCAATTCTGGCTCACCAGCACCGGCATCAACTCAGCTCTCCCTGCAAAATCTTCATGCCTGGTGAGGCAGAAAGCAGCAAAGGCACAGCTCTGGCCTTCAGGCCACAGACGGAGCTTCCAAAGGTTTCTTCTCTTTCTTTTGTCTCTGACAATTAGAAGTTGATTAAAGCACAGTCACTGTAAGCAACACACCTGCAAGCACAAACCACCTTTATGCTGCACACAGGCAGAATCCCACTTGGAGATGGAGCACTGAGACTCAGAGTCCCTTCTCACAGTCTGTATTTCACAGAAGTGTTTAGGGAGCTCTCTCCACCCTCCCACTGATGGCATTTCTGACCTGGCATCAACTGCCTCAGCCTGCTTGGCTGCTGCTCTCCCTCCACTGTGTCTGACAGCATTTTTAGCATTTAACTGGCCTAAAAATGGCTTCTGCCCGTTCCTGGAAATGCAAAAAAAGGTTCCACTAAAACAGCACTTAGGGAGAAATCGGGATTAAAGAGCAGCCAGCACTTAAGCCCTGTAAATGTGAGTGATGTCAAACTGACTGCAGTGACAGAGCTCAGGAGCAATCCAAGGGATGCTTTCTGCTGCTTCAAGTGAAGCATTGAAACACTGCAATGTAAGGCTGGTTAAAATGCATATTCTGTGCCACTTTAATTCAAGCTACAACAGTGGCTTGATAAATCTCCTGTTTCTGACTGGCACACAGCAAAAGATCTCCCACACCTCTGTGTGCTGAGTCCTGTAAATTTAACAGCATTTTTACACTGCCTATCCCACAACATTTTTGTGTTGGAAAACCTGAACTTATAAAATCAGTGTCTCTAAAATTTGTGTTGTACCCTGCAGCCAGACCATAACATGTGGCACATTTGAAGGCCTAAAATTTGCAGCTTTCAAACTTCTCTGACTGGAATAATTAGATACTGCTTTGTATGCCTGCTCCAATGTTTTGCACATAAATTATTTATAAACCACTGTGAGATTTAAACAAGAATTTGACAGGGAAAAATAGGTATTAACTCCTGTGAGTAATTCAGGCATGTCAAAACTATAAATTGTTGCCTTACTTTTTTCTTTTTATGACTTGTGACACAAGAATGGATCACTTCTGCACTATTTTCTACTTAGGTTATGATTTTTGTCATTCAAATGAAGGCAGAGCAAGAAAGAATGAAAATAAATTATTATGGCTCAGTGTAAACTTATGTGCTCAGTATGGCACAATAGTCTT
>JAGGNK010008926.1:0-56660 GCA_017590115.1 Montifringilla adamsi | reverse complement strand
AGGTACTGAATAGTGTCTCTGGGGAGAAAACGCTACAGGTGCCGCTATTTGGTCAGCAGCCGAGGCCAGACAGACCAAGGCAGTCCCGTCAGTAATATTGGTACACTCCGATACCTTTAACCATCTCTTTAGGTCTGCCCCACCAGTTTTTGAAAGGATTAGATCCACTCTAAATACTAATTATATAATACAGTAGCTGGTATTGCTGATAGGCCTGTTCTATTTAGCATTTAGAGATAAGGGAAGATTAACTTGGATAACCACCCTGACACCTACCCCAGAAACTAGGGATGCTCCTACCCCAGAACCTGACACAGCACCACAGACTAGGGATGCTGCTGCCCCAGAGCCTGACCCTGCCCCACAGCCCACCTGAGATATGAACTACCCAGATTAGATAGGAGTTCTGGTGAAGGAGATACACGAGATGAGCCAAATGCTAAAGGAGTCCATTTCCCCAGCTGGTGAGAAGCCCTCCCCCTGCCTCAAAGAGGGAGAGTCTAACAGTACAGCAGTGGAACCCACAGATGTTACAACCGTCCAGGTTCCAGCTCAACTGCAAAGGCAGTCACAGCCAGCAACAGTCACCCCTGTGAAAACAAGATCTAAAATGAAATCAGAGCACCCAAACAGGAATAAGAATAGAGGACCCTCACAACCCACAGGGGAGCCAGAGGTTGCAATCATCACTGAGTCCCTGACATACCAAAGTCTCCATAACCTGCACAAAGACATTGTACAATGGGGATGTGAGGCTTATACAACCTGACTATTTCAGGTCTGAGACCTTATGGGTACAGGCATCCAATTGGATGGTAGTGAGGCAAGGAATTTGGGACCTTAATCATTCTGTGATTATGTGTTTCTGAATGCTAACAGCTTCGAGCTGGCTGCTCCAAGGTTCCTGCTATCCCCATTTTTCCATGTGGAAGGGGACCAGGACTGGCTGCCCCGGTGAGTTTGGAAAGGAAGCCCCTTTTCTGTCTCTTTTGCTGGCTTGCCTGCCATTACCCACATGGAGAGAGGCTGCTGAGCTCACACCACGGTGACCCCTGCAGGCATAGGGGAATCATTGCACCTGCCCTACCTGGCTGGGAGCCAAGAGCACCTCTGCCAGCTGTGACCATAACTACACCAAAGGGGAAAGAGCTTGATAGCAGAGAGAATGCTGTTATTGGATTTCTGGGTTTTTTTGTTGTTGCTGCCATTGTTGTTTTTTGTCTTGTGTCCTAGATTGCAAGGCAATGTGTATTCTATTTGCCATCTGTTAGAGGTGTGGCAGTTATCTTCTGTTAATTGGGCAGTTTTCTTTATCTCTTCCACAAACCAATTCTCCCTCCAGGGAGACAGGCAAATGTTGTGGAGTCTGGCAAATCTAGGGCCATCTCAATACACCTTCATTGCAACAATTAATACCGATACTAATCGAGAGACAGTGGGTTCTGTTACCAACAAGCTTAGAAATTATGAGAGTATGATCAATGGCCCAATGCAGGCTCATGTCTCTGCCATAGTCAAAGAACTCAAAGAAGAAATGAGGGAGGTGGTGAGGGAGGAAGGAGGAACAGTTCCCATATCACACCAGTACAAGTCACAGGCCCCAAAATCAGAACCCAACGTTCCCCAGCTAGAGAGAGAGGGTACACCTCACAGGCTAACCTATAGTTCTTTCTGCATGACCATAAAGAAGACATAGGAAGGTGGGATGGAAAACCTACTTCTGTCCTGGCAGCACAGGTGCATCAACTCAAAGAGGGAAACACTAAGCGAAAAAATTCCAGTAAAGTGAAAGTAGCCTCAACCTCCCATAACCAAACTGACAAGTATGATCTGTCAGATCCCCTTAAAAGTACCTCTACCATGTATACCCAAGAAAGAAATAATAACCAGAGTTGGAGGGACCCTGCCTCTAACCAGGAAGAGGCATGGGAAAACTAGATCTTCTAGACGGCATGGATCCAATGGCCTGACACATCAGAACCACAAAAATACGACACCTTAATTGATACTGGCGCACAGTGTACCCTAATACCATCAGGACATGTGGGGGCAGAACCTGTTTCCATTGCCAGGGTGATGGGGGGATCACAGCAATTAACCCTATTAGAAGCCAAGATGAGCCTGACTGAGAAGAAGAAACATCCTATTGTGACTGGCCCAGAGGCCCTGTGTATTCTAGGCATAGATTTCCTCCGGAATGGCTATTACAAAGACCCAAAGGGACTCAGGTGGGCTTTTGGCATAGCTGCTGTACAAGCAGAGAACATTAAGCAGTTGAACACCTTGCCTAGACTATCAGAAAACCCATCTACAGTAAGACTCCTGAAGGTAGAAGAACGAGTGCCAATTGCCACCTCAACAGTGTACCGTTGGCAGTATCGGACGAATCAGGACACCGTGATCCCCATCCACAAAATTATCTGTGAACTGGAGAGCCAAAGGGTAGTCAATAAAACCCACTCACCCTTCAACAGTCCCATCTGGCCTGTACGCAAGTCTGACAGAGAATGAAGATTGACTATAGACTATTGTGGCTTGAATGAAGTGACTCCACTGCTGAGCGCTGTTGTGCCAGACATGCTAGAACTCCAGTATGAGCTAGAGTCCAAGGCAAGAAAATGGTATACCACTATTGACATTGCTAACGTGTTTTTCTCCATTCCTCTGGCAACAGAATACAGGCCTCAGTTTACTTTCACCTGGAGGGGCATGCAGTACACCTAGAACCAACTACCCCAATAGTAGAAGCACAGCCCCACCATCTACCATAGACTGATCCAGATTACACTAGAAAAGAGTGAAGCTCCAAAACACCTGCAATAGATCGATAACATCATTGTGTGGAGGAACACAGCAATAGAAGTATTTGAGAAAAGAGAGAGGATCATCCAGATTCTGCTAGAAGCCAGCTTCGCCATCAAGAAGAGCGAAGTCAAGGGACCTGCCCAAGAGATCCAGTTCCTGAGAGTAAAGTGGCAAGATGGACAGTATCAAATTCCCACTGAGGTCATCAACAAGATCACTGCGATGACTCCACCAACCAGCAAGGAAGAAACACAAACTTTCCTAAGTGCCATAGGTTTTTGGAGCATACACATTCCTGAGTACAACCAGATTGTGAGCCCTCTCTACCTGGTCACCCGCAAAAAGAACGATTTCCACTAGAACCCTGAACACCAACAAGCTTTTGCCCAGATCAAGCAGGAGATTGCTCATACAGTAGCCCTTAGCCCAGACAAGATGAGACCAGAGGTGAAGAATGTGCTCTACTCTGCAGCTGAGAACAATGGCTTGTCTTGGAGCCTTTAGCAGAAAGTGCCTAGGGAGACTCGAGACCAACCACTGAAATTCTGGAGCTGAAGTTACAGAAAGTCTGAAGCCAACTACACTCCCACAGAAAAAGAAATCTTAACCGCCTATGAAAGAGTTCGAGCTGCCTCAGAAGTGACTGGCACGGAAGCACAACTCCTACTGACACCGGCTGATGGTCACGACCCTACCTACAATAAAAGAAAGGTTCCCACTACCCACCACACCACCAACGCCACATGGAGCAAATGGATTGCTCTCATCACGCAGGGCGCCCATATTAGAAACCTGAATCGCCCTGAGATTTTGGAGATAATTACAAACTGGCTGGAAAGTAAAAACTTTGATCTCATCAATAAAGAGGAAGAAAAGTAAGTAATACATACTAAAGAAGCTCCACCATATAACCAACTACCAGCAGAAGAAACACGCTACGCTCTTTTCACTGACAGTTCCTGTCGCATCGTAGGGATGAACCGTAAGTAGAAAGCAGCCGTATAGAGCCCCACACAACAAGTTGCACAAGCTACAAAAAGAGAAGGTAGGTCAAGTCAACTTACTGAACTCAAAGCTATTCAGCTGGTCCTAGACATTACTAAAAGAGAGAAGTGGCCAAAGCTCTACCTTTATACTGATTCATAAATGGTAGCCAATACTCTGTAGGGCTAGCTAGAAAAGTGGAAAAAGACCAACTGGCAGCGTAGAGGAAAGCCAATCTGAGCTGCTGATGAATAGAAAGACATTCCCACTCAGGTAGAGAAGCTACCTGTCAGAGTCCATCATGTAGATACCCATGTCCCTAAGAGTCGGGCTAATAAAGAACACCAAAACAATGAGCAGGTAGATCAAGCAGCAAAGATAAAGGTGTCAAAGATAGATTAGCAACATAAGGGGGAGTTGTTCCTAGCTCGATAGGCCCATAATGCCACAAGTCATCAAGGCAGAAATGCCACTTATAAGTGGGCACGAGTCCAAGAAGTAAATTTAACCATAGGCAGTATTTCGCAGGTTATCCATAACTGTGAGATGTGTGCTATCATCAAACAGACCAAGCGAGTAAAGCCCCTATAGTATGGTAAGCAGTGGTCCAAATATAAGTATGGAGAAGCCTGGCAAATTAACTACATCACACTGCCCCAAACACACCAAAGCAAGTGCTACATGCTGACCATAGTAGAAACCACCACTAGATAGTTAGAAACCTACCCTGTACCTCACACTACTGCCCAGAACACCATCTTGGGCCTGGAAAAACAAGTCTTGTGGAGCACCCTTGAAAAAATTAAGTCAAACAATGAGACCCATTTCAAGAACAGCCTTATAAACACCTAGACCAGAGAACATGGTATTGAATAGATATATAATATCCCTTACCATGCACCAGCTACAAGGAAAGTTGAACAGTGCAACAGACTACTTAAGACTACCCTAAAAGCACTTGTCAGGGGAACTTTTAGATATTGAAAAATGAACTTAGCAAAAACCACCTAGATAATCAACACCCGAGAGTCCATCAATCGATCTAGTCCTGCTCAGTCTGAACCCTTACACACAGTCGATAAAGTCACTGTAGTACATATGAAAGGTATTTTAGGAAAGACTGTTTGGATTCGGAAGGAGGGAGTTAACATTTTCCATTTTAAGAGACTCCTATATTCTTTAACACACACCTGTCTTTTCAAACCAAGACATCTTGTTGTACATATATACATATATATACACTATTAAAGAACTGTTATTCCCTTTCCCATATCTTTGCCTGAGAGCCTGGTAAGTCATAATAATTTGGAGGGAAGGGGGTCACATTTTCCATTCCAAGGGATGTTCCCCCCTTCCTTCACAGGCTGCAGGGGAATCTGCTCTGGTATGTGGAGTACCTCCTCCCCTTTCTTCTTCACTGACCTTGTTGTCTGCAGGTTTTTTTCCTCACACATATTCTCACTGTCTCACAGCTGCTTCACAGTATTTTTTACATTTTCTTAAATATATCATGAGGGTGCCACCAGTATCAGTGATTGGCTCAGCTTTGGCCAGTGGTGGGTCTGTTGTGGAACTGGCTAGAATGGGCTCTGACATCCTCACACAAGCCAGTGCTGCAATCTCCTCTGCTACCAAAGTTTGCCATATAAGCCAAATACATTTTGCCTCTTGCCTCTGTGAAACATATTTAAGAATTAACTTTAAAATATACATTCATCACACAATCTTAATTTACAATAAAAAGAAGTGTTCATACCAAAGTCATTATCTACCAACAAAGGTGCAGAATTTACAGACACACTCCACTCCTTTTTCTTTCGCCACATTACAACAACAAAAAAATCCAGTTATTCAACTTTCTGGCAATGTCCAGTCCAAGGTTTGCCTGTTACCACTTCCACTTACTGTCCTCTAGTTCCCTGAGGTCTATGTTAGAACCAATACTTTTGCAGAATAGCAGTACTCTCAACTTCTTTTTCATTTTGATGCATGACAGCCTACAAGTTCATACTTACTTATGGTTGTGTTCTGCTGCACTGCTGGCAGAGTCTCTCTACTCCCCCGGGCAGGGGAGGAGATTGCACCGGCTGAGCTGAAGGCACAGCAGATGACAGCGGGGATTATTGTTTACATTTCTTTCCTGAGGCTTCTCAGGAGAAAATCCTATCAAAAGATTTTTCATAAAATATCATGGCAACATTTCACCCTTTTAATTGAAATTAAATTAAAAAGAGTGTTTGTAATTTCTTCTGCTGGACCCATGCAGAAGAGAGAACAAACCTTTGAGAGGTTTATCTGTTGCCAATCAAAACCTCAATCAAGTGCTGATGTGGAATGTTCAAGGACATTCTTCACCTGTAGAACATCAAATTCTATCATATCACTAAAACAATCTTACAATATAAGAAAATGCAAAAAAACCATGCAAAGAATGTTCATTCTTTCAAGTCCAAACAGCTGAGTTTCAGGAGAAAGTCCATGGACCGAAGATGTTCCTCTTTGACATCTCTGGAAGTCCCTTTTGGTCCTGAAACAGGCTTGCAGAATTCTGAAACAAAGAACTGCTAAAGAAAATCATCAAGAATTATTAAAACTCCAATGACAGTTATCAAACAATTTTCAAAACATGTCTGGAATGCCCTGGCCACAGCCCTTAATTGAACCACTTGGGCTGAGGCTAATTCTTGGCTTTTCAATGCTTTTGAGCTGCACTCTTTCCACTTTTCTTTATTTAATTTTTTTTTCTTTTTCTTTTTTTTTTTTTTCTGAAAGAAGAGCACCAGCAGCAGAGTGCCTCTTAGGACCCTGCGCGGTGGCCCTGGGCCCAGTGGGCAGACCAGGGAACCCAGACCCAGGCCATGGGCAGTGGCCCAGGCCCTGACGGGGGAAGCAGTGCCCCCAAACCTGACAGTGGCCAAGGCGGATGCCCTGGCCCAGGAAAACAAGCCAAATGGCTCAGACCTGGCCTGTGAGGCAGGCTCTGTGTTCTCACAACCTGGCACCATGTGACCAGTGCCCTGGGAGCAGGAGTGACCAAACGCTTCCTCACCCCAGCACCACTGGCACACACTGGCAGCTACGGGGGTGAAGGTTTCCCAGGGATCTTGATCCCGGATCTGGAGGTGTTCTGTCGCCAGAGCAAGTGAGCAATGCTCGCTTTGCACTGTTTCTCTGTCAGTGTTCCTGCTCTCTGCCCCTCGGCACCACCCCCATCCCCTCTGGGCCTGGGACCAGAGACAGAAGCTTGGGGAACCACCCCCCTGACGCCGCTGGGGCATGAGGGGGGAGGCAGGCACCCCAAACCGCAGGGAAAACCCCCTGACCAAACGCAAATTGGCCCGCGAAAAACACTGAGTTTCAAAGTGTTCACTCGTGCAGCACCAGCTGACAGCAGTCGAGCTGGGTCGCTTCCGCTGTGGGACAGGCTGTTCACAAAGTCTGATGCAGACGTGGAGGACGGGGTCCCCGAAGGCAGCAGAACCGCTGGGGGAGCCGGCGGGGTTGCCGGGGCCGGTGGGAGCGCATCCCCCACCTGGCTGGAGGCAGCAGCCGCGTCTTCTCTGGGTTCCGGGATTGGCAGCGCAAGCACAGTCATCAGAGCCGACGGAGCCAGCCCGGCAGGTGGTGGGACAGCCGGCGGGGCCGGCACGGCCGAGGGGTCGGCCCCCAGGGCATCCTCAGGCGGGCTGTCCTGCGCGGGGCTGCCAACCACTTCTCTCGGTGGGGGCGGGAGCTCAAGCGTGCTCTGCAGTGCCGCTGAACTGTTGTTGTCAATTGCGTTGCCTGGCAACCCGGAGAACTCGGGGAGAAGCGGTTCCAGGTGCGGCAGCGCAGACGCAGTCGGCGAAACAGCTGGGGCCACGGGCAGGGCTGGCCGGGGAGGCAGCCCCGTGAGCCCGGGAGGCGGCGGGGCCGTGGGCGGGACCAGAGGGGGCTGCGCTGCCGGCCCGGGAGGCATGGGGGCCGCAGGCAGGGCCAGCAAACGCAGCAAAGCTGGCGGGGCCGGCCCAGAAAGCGGCGGTTCCGCGATCAAAACGCCGACAAACTCTGCTGGGTCTGGCAGGAAGGGAGCACGCCCCCTGCACTCGGCAACAAACTCCACAGCAAACTCTCTCCGTTTCAAAACACCGAAGAGGGTTGCGAACGCCGGGTAAATTTTCAGGAGTCCAAGACCCCGGTCAAATGTCCCCTCAAAAAAAGAATCCATGAAGTCCCAGATATCTAAATTGAGAGAATATATCAAATCTGTAAAACATCCGTGGAACTTTGTTCATCTGAAAAACTAATGGAAATATCTCTTCACCATATGAACTCTGTCCTGGCGTCCCCAGGTTTGCCAGAGGGCAATAACTTTCTCCTCTGATAAAGAGAACTGAACCTCGGTTTCCATAGGCACGTTTTCCCAAATTTCCACCCACATTCTGTGAAGGGCAGTATTTTCAGGAGGGGAAAAGTTAACAGTACCTTGAGACAGTGTCCTTTTGTCTCCAGCAGCTGCGCAGCTCTGCTGCTCTGCAGTCTCTGGACATGCTGTCTGGGAAACTTCAGAAAGTTCTTCTGTCTTCAGTCTTGGCTGCGAACTCTGCCCATCTTCAGGGTCTTGGTTCTTGAGCTCCAGGCTGGACTCCAGGTCACCAATTGTGGTGACCATCAATGCCCCACACTCAGGGTTCACCAAATATGGTTGTGTTCTGTCAGAACCCAGGACATCCCTCTGGATGCCCTGAATGGCTCAAAGCCCTGGCCACACCTCAGGATCTTCCCAACCAGACCGGACCAGAGGAGATCCCGAGAGTGTTCAAGGGTCCCAGGACGAGGGAAGAGATGAGAATCTTGATTCCATGTTTCAGAAGGCTGATTTATTATATTATGATATTATATTAAAATGCTATACTAAAACTATACTAAAAAGAATAGCGAGAAAAGGATCCTTCAGAAGGCTGGAAAGAAAAGGAAAGGAATGATAACAAAATCTTGTGACTGCTCACAGCCTTGACACAGGCGGCTGATTGGTCATCAAGTGAAAACAATCCACATGGACCAACTGAAGATGCCCCTGTTGCATTCCACAGCACCAGATACTTATTGTTTACATTTCTTTCCTGAGGCTCCTCAGCTTTTCAGGAGAAAATCCTATCAAAAGATTTTTCATAAAATATCATGGCAACACTTACTATGTCATTCTTCAACAGTATCTTACTCCCCAAAATAATTATTACATAGAAAATCAAGTTATGAAAGCAGCATAGCCTCTCTACTTTGACAACCAAATTCTAAATAGTCCTGTACATGTATTTGAAGTGTGTGAGATAAATAGATGATTCATGTGAAATGTGTAGATATTTTCAGGGTCAGTAGTTAAAATGGTTAATCGTGCTCTGAAATGTGGTGCTTTTTCTAAACTACATAGGTGTCCTGGGGTGACTGTATGGTCTGGTATCCCATTGTCTGTTTTTCCTGTCCGGATATGGGTCCTGTAGGTTTAAGCTAGGCCCAGAGAGGTGGCAGAAGTGGTGGAATGCTTGAGGCACTTGTATTCAAAACAGAGAGAAGGGTTCAGTTCTCTCTGGGCTCGAAGCAGTGCAGAGCGAGGGAGAAATGGGGAGTTGTCCATATTTTTTTTCTCCCACTGGTTTTCCTCATTAGCTATGGCAAGAAAAGGTTTCCCAGGACTGTGTCTTTTTTCTGGAACTGTTCAGCTTTTTTTTCTCCCGTCCGGAA
This sequence comes from Montifringilla adamsi, assembly GCA_017590115.1. Taxonomy (NCBI): domain Eukaryota; kingdom Metazoa; phylum Chordata; class Aves; order Passeriformes; family Passeridae; genus Montifringilla; species Montifringilla adamsi. Next base: position 47,150 of record JAGGNK010008926.1, on the reverse strand, counting down.
CACCAGGACAATTGCCTGGGGGGCCCCCAAGCTGCTCTGTGGCCTGCATGCGAGGCCCAAGCCTTGGAGGGACTGAGAGAGAATGAGCAAGACCATGACACACCCACAGAAGAACTCTCTCTGAATCACAGGACAGTCTGAATTTGCCATCTCTTCAGAACAACAAGAGGTTTTACTGTTTAATATTATTCATTTTGTCATGTTTGTGAGTACTTTGTTTGTGAAATAAACAGTTTTTTCCACTTTTCTCCAAGGAGTTTATCTCCTGAACCAGTTGGGGGAGGGGCTGCTGGAATCTGCTTTTTTAGAGGAGACTCCTTCAGGAAGTTTCCTCTCAAATTTGTCTCAAACGGGGACAGTAGGAAATATTAGTCCTTGCATTGACAAATCTATCACTTCTGTCCTGGTTTAAAAAACAAATGTCTGCCAAGGAAGGCGGGAACCTTCCTGGAATAGAAAGACAACCCCACCCTCTAACTTACTGTAGCTTTGGAATTATGGGGCTTCCAGGCATTAAAAAATATAGGAAAGGGAAAACCAGTTAATTAGTAGACTATATATATAACAGAACAAAACAACAACACAATAACAGAAGTTTTCCCACCCACCACGTATTGTTTCCCCTCTTGTGTAGTTATGACCACAACCAGCAGGGGGCGCTTGTGGCTCTGGTGAGGTGAAAGTTGCAGTGACTGCATTACGGCCAGCAGGGGTTGTTCCGATGTGAGCCCGGGACCTCGCTGGGGTAATGGCGGCCTCGGTGAGAAAGAGGAGGTGGGGGGTTTGGTTCCCCTGGACACTCACCTGTGCATATTTCCCAGCACAAGCGGTTGCCAAAGTCTCAGTCAATAGGCAGCTGAGACCCTCTCTCCCTCTTGCAAGCAGCAGGCTTAGAAGAAGGCAGCAGGGAGAACTCCACCGTTTAGCTGCTGAGCAGGAGCAGTCCTGCACCAAAAACCGCCCTAATTGACCCCGCTCCCAGCACAGCCAGAGTCTTCACCCTGAGCTAAAGTGTCCAAGGCCCGTTTCCCTCCTTGAACAAATTTGGTGCAATGCTAGAGCAATTGGCAAGTTCTTTTGTATCTTAATCATTGACTATTCATCTAGAAAGCTGCCCCTTCCCCCCCTTTCCAGCATCTCCCAAACAACAAATGGGAAGAAATTAATGTGAGAAACCTAAACCACAACTTTTTTTCAATGGAATACAGAAGTTGAACATCTTTAATTTGAAATCAGTTGATAGAAAAAAATAGTCTGATTTTTCAAGAACCATAGATAACCAGTCATCAAAGATACGAAAATAAGTATACTTTTTTGGTATATGTACATCTAATCATAGCAGTTTTACAAGCAAATTAGGACTTTATATTTTGGATATTTAAATAATCTATCAATTTATTGAGGGACCCTATGCCATCTCACATCATCATTGTATAAAAGTGATTATAATAATGGGAATTACTATTTCTGGAAAGAAAAAAAGAAAGTTAAAGCATATTTTTTTTTAAATCTCCGTTGACGTCATTTTTCACTTTTCAGTCTGTACTTGGAAGGGATATGGGAATAATATTTAGGGATACCTAACAACAATATCATATGTTGACTGTAGCTGGCACTGTGTGTTATTAATGATTCTAGCAATTAGGCTGAAAGTGGAGATGGGAATTGAGGTAATGTGAGAAACGACCCTCACTTTTTAAATTTTAGATGGTCTATTAAACCTTAATGAAAAAATGCAACAAAGGACTGTATTGTGGTGTGATGTCATGTCTTGCCTCAGTTCCCTTGGTTTCTCCCTGAAATTTCCTTCCCCAGGTGGGGTGTCAATCACCTTTCCTTTCTCCACCCTTGACCCCTGCTGGGCACTGTCTATCAACCCAGAAATTCCAAGGGGAGCATCGAGCAATTGGCAGGTTCAAAGGATGCTCTCCACCCCCTGGGGGGCCATTGGCCCACCCAGGTGTCCCTCTCACCTGAGACCCCCTCCCCCTGTACCTGGTTGGTGCTCCCTGGGTCACCTCCCCTGCCCCTCTCCCCAGGTAAAAGGGCAAGGAGACCACGCGGTCGGGGTTCTGGTGGAGAGTTCATGGGAGTTGTTGGAAGATTCAGAGGCTGTGCCACCTAAATAAAAACTCGGTATTAAAAACTCTCCATCGGGACCCACTCCTTTCTTCACCTTGCCTTAAAGGTTCCTCCAGCTCAGGAAGGCCTGAAGAGTGACCCCCTCAACAGCAAGCTCCAGCCCGCAAGCACTGGAGCTTGGGGCATGCCCGGACTTGTCTCCATGTGCCTCAGCTGCGACCACAGGTAACTGAATAGCGTCTCTGGGGAGGAAGGACCACAGGTGCTGCTATTTGGTCAGCAGCTGAGGCCAGACAGACCAAGGCAGTCCCGTCAGTAATAGTGGTACACTCCAATAGGACTGAATAAAAAAAATTGCAATGCTGGGAGTCTCTGTGACTAGCAGCCACATGCTCGTGTACAAAATGGATGCTCTGCTTTTTATACCGTTATCCCCTCCCAAAGTTTTGTCAGTCAACTCCTTCCATGCTGTCCATTGGTGGATATTACTTTCTTACATCTTGATTGGAGGTCAGGTGTTGTTATGCCATGCCTCTTGGTAATAAGCTGGCCCTCCCCAAATGTCCTGACTACTAAGGCTATTAAATGGGGGAGGGGTGAGACAGTGGAAATTTTCCAGAGTAGAAATCCATTTTAAATTTAGGTAAAATATACCTCTTTGAATTAAGTCTGTAGCTTGCAAACATAGCTGTTTGGTCTGACTGCCTGTTCTTGCAAAAAACCTATGCTCGAAGAAACTGCTTCAGCCAAAGGATAGAGATAAGAGCGGGGGGTCCCTTGAACTTTGAAACGGACCAAGAGGCTGCAGAAGACAGGGTAGGGTGACATAGGAGTTCTTTCTGTACTTTCTGATAAAAAAAACTAGCTGCAAGGGTAACTAGCTGCAAGTGTAATGTGAAATCAGTAAAATGTATATGTATGAACTATTGGAGTGTACCAATATTACAGACGGGATTGCCTTGGTCTGTCTGATCCCAGCTGCTGAATGAATAGCGTCGCCTGTGGTCCTTCCTCCCCAGAGACGCTGTTCAGTTACCTGTGGTTGCAGCTGAGGCACATGGAGACAAGTTCGGGCATGCCCCGAGCTCCAGTGCTTGCGGGCTGGAGCTTGCTGTTGAGGGGGTCACTTAAGTAGGTGAAGAAATGCCAGCAGATGAGAAGTGCCGTAGATGGAGGAGATGATGGAGTAGCTTTTTGGCTGGACTTTTCTCTTAGATGACCACAGGATGAAACCAATTTCTTCCTGTAATGTAGAGGCTGCACCTTGGGGGAGGCAGTGGGCTGGAAGCCAGGAGTGACAAAGCTGTTATGAGAAATAGTGGGAACAGAGACTGATGGGGAGGGTGTGGTGGAGTCCTCTGCCTTCGTCCTCTCTCCTGATGAACTGGGGGGGGGGGCTTGTGTCAAGGATGGTATTGGACTGAGAATTGAGTGTTAGAGGGGATTGAGTGTTAGAGGGATGTGGGGAGGAGGAGTGTTTTGGAGGTGTTCCATTGTGGATTGTTGTGTGTGTTTTTTTCTTTTTTATTCCTTTTGTGTCTATGTTGTGATTAATAAAGTGTTGTCTTTTCCCTCCATTCCCAAGTTAGAGCCTGCTTTGTTCTGTTTCCGAGTCACATCTCACAGTAACCGTTTTGGAAATATACCTTTCGTGGGGGCACTGGCACTGTGCCAGGGTCAATCCATGACAGAGGACTATGGGAGGTCATATTACAATAACATCAGTAAACATCTTAACATCCTTATAATAACTATTTGTTAATTGTGAGAGCCAACCATTACATTACTCATCTATAACAGGTAACACACTTGTATGCAAGTCATGGAGGCTTGGCTGATGTAGTAATCTATTTGCACAGTTTAGGCGACAGTGTGCACCAGCCAGGCTGTTTCTCGTTATTCTTATCAGCACCCTCCGGAATTTGTCAAGGTTACTAAGACATAAATTGTGCTAAATTAAGAAAGAAGAGGCTGAGAAACAGAATACCAAGACCGCAAGAACTAGATAACAGAGGGCAGTGAAGCACCTGGACTGTAACCAATCACATACTATGAAGAGTGTGTGCAGAATGCGTGGACAAGATAGAGACACCAATCAAGAAATGCGTGACTAGTGATTTGCGTAAAAAACTCCACAACTTAGAAAAGTTGTAAAGCCGGTATGATTTATTTCAGCACTGGACACATGCTCCCCAAAGGACATGCGCACCCCCGAAAATTCCCAAGTCTATTTTATCCCCTAACCTGTTGCATATGCATAAAAGACATATGCATATATATTAAACTGTCTTATAAATTGTATGAGCCTGCGCAGTTCTTCAGTCACGTAGTTGTGATGTGGTGTTTGTAACCTAGATTCAGCTTTTCAGTGTGCCTCAGCCCCAAGGTTGGTGGGCGGGGGGGAGGGGAGGCGGGGGGAGGGCCTCTCCTTATGTCTCTTCAGCTTGGATGCTGGCATTCCTTTCTAAGTAGCCTTGAATCTCCTTTGTTCTCTCTGCAGGCATTTTTGTGAGCACATAAGTTAACAGAAGAAACAAGCAGACTCCAGCTAAATCCAAAATTGGTTTCTACCCCAAGTTAAATTTCCCACCTCCTGTCTCACTAGTTCACTAGTGTGTGCAATAGTTTTAGAATGTATAAATAAGTGCATAATGTAAACAATAAACAGCTTCTGCTTTATCATATTGTTTAGTCATACAGGAGTCCTGATTTCCTGCAGGCTGAAACACTAAGCCATGTGCAGAACCAAGAATTTTCATGTTTTAGTTCTGTGCTTTAACTGTAGCACTCTTTACAACCTGTTTATCTACAACACAATTTTAATCTATTATCTCTTAATTCAAGAAGTTTATAAAAAGTGGAAATATGGCAGTCTGATTTTTGGGCAAGTAGCAAAATCTCTCAAGAATTATATTGAATGCACTAACAAATTGCAGAGTAAGTATAAAATAGTTTGTTAAATAAATCACAGAGATGCTACAACAACTGAAAGTTGTTTCAAAAACTGAAATCTAAAGCTATAAAACAGTAACAGTTATTAAATGCAGAACTTTTTATTGGGCAAATATAGAAATATGGTGTGAATTTTCATAAGTGGTTGTATTAGTTGACTTATCCCATCAAGTGTAATAGTTTGTAGTCTGAAATAAATGGGCAGGAGATCTTTCTCCTTTTTTGATGCCTTTATTAAAAAGAATCAGCTCAGGTGGGGAGAAATTGACGGGTCACGCCCACACCGCCGCTGCTCCCAGGAGTGGCACGAAGGAGGAGGGTGATGATGCAGCTTTGTCCGCTGGTCTGCAGGCAGAGCTGGGGATTGCGTCCTCACGAGAGATTAGCAGATTCCACCTTTTTGGTCTGACACCTTGGGTCCTCTCTGAGGTCAATGTCTTTTCAGGTTAGGGTGAGAAGCAAAAAGGATCCCAGCAGGCACTGGACTTCGCTCCCATCCTTAGACATCACCTAGGTCCCCTAATTCTATGTTGGCTCATTGTTTTTAGGGGTTTTCCTGGAAAATTGTAAAATTTGGTGCAATGCATTTCTCATCTGCATACTAGCTCTGATGCCACTCCCACTCTCCTGGTACTGCAGGGTCCAGGTGTCGCTCCCTGGCAAGCATCAGGGGGACAATGGCTAATCACCAACCATTAACAGGTAATTGAAGAAGAACTCTTAACAATGAAGCTAACTTAATAGCAACTGGTCCAACCGGTTTTTAACTCTGCAACCTTAAAAAAAAATAGATAACTTTTTATTCATAACGTAGTCTATGTTTTATTCTGATTTTATGCATCATATGTTGGAATATTTGTTCGTAATTGTGATATATAATATGTAATTTGTTCGTAATTGTGATATATAATATATAATTAGTGCTGTTATAGAATATAAAATAATATATATGTAGTAATAGTTAAAGGGAATATGAGGGGATATTGTAAACTCACATGCGGGGTCTAAGGAATGTTAGAGCCTGTGGGAGGATTGCATGACATTGCAACATTGTAGCTGGCAGCAGGAAGATCTAATTTACAATCTAAAGAACCTAGCCTGGGTGGAAATTGGAAAGATCATCACTGGCCCATTGGCGAGATCAAGATAGTGAGGGCTATCAGGAGAAATTGCATCCCAATATCATGTTCCGTAAATACACTGTCAGCCATCACTGCCTGCCAGGAACTGCTTTGCAAAACCAAACCCAGAGACAGAGAGCAACATGAATATGTTTGACCGATGTTCATCGCTGACCATGAACAACATCCTCTAGTCCAGCTCGGAGAAAGGGAGACACATGAATATGATTGACTACAAAAAGAACAAGAGAAACTCTGCCTCAGGCCAGAAAAACAGTATAAGAACAGACTGTACCAGACCACATTTGTGAACAGAGGGGGTTCGGTGTGATAGAGGCTGGACCATGGTTCACCCGGCGTCGATTCCCAGGGTTGACGTTGCCTCTTATTTTTGTGGCTTTCGATACTGTATATCAATTGCGCAATAAATTCTATTTTTGATTTTTAAATTAAATTGGCTTATCTCATTTTTAATTATAACATAATTATGCAAACTTTGAAATAAATTCTATTTTAATAACTTATACCCTTGTATCAACATAAGACACAGAGATATTGTTCCTGATGGAATATCTGAACAGAGTGCTCTGTAAGGACTAAGTTGCTCCCATATCCATTTATTGTAAAGTAAGAGTTTCCTTGAGAATAGTTTTGAGAAGAAGTATGTGATGGGAGGTAAAAGATTTGAAGCTTGCATGAGGAGAGCAATGTTATTTGATGACAGGGAAGTCTCATAAATATGGTTATCACCTACTGAACAAATAAATGTATTCGTTATAGTATGTAGCATTGTGACCGATACCCTCTGCTCCCAACATCTGGTAATGTAATTAGCATAAATAATGTCATTTTACAAGGCAAGCAGCCAGTCTTTGTGACCAAGTGGGTCATGTATTCATTCCCTTTCCCTTATTAGCAGGCCATGTAGGTCCTGTACACCAAATAGAGAAACCAAACAGATTTCTTCTTTCCTTCCCTACTGGGTTCAAGAAACCTAGGCATCAGGCCAATTACTTCCTTGCTGGCCTTGAAGGGCCTAAGCACCTAGCCAACCAGGTGTTGTTGATGACCCCATCACAGAACAGGGAAGCACACACACGGCACTGTCTATAAAATCAAACAGTTGCAAGTCAGAAGTCCGGAACTTGGACTGGAACTGCTGCAGGACAGTAAGGCCTGTGACCCCCATGGTGGCCAGGATTGCCTCTGAGGACTGACTGACTTGTATTCTTTTATATGATTATTGAGTCTAGATAATGATCGATATGTTGATACAGCAAACTATTGTGAAAAATGTGTATTTTATGATTGGCTTTTTGCAAATATTAAAATGAATATTATATGTGTTATGTTAGAAAGTTATGCTGTGTTAATTTTCTTAAGCAGTGTGTTAAATATAATTTTAGGTTATAACATAATGTTAAAATAGAAACTATGCAATGTAAGATACTTTCTTTAAAGAGAGGACTGGCACCAAGATAGCAGCCACAGGACACCTAAATCTTTCAGAGAAAAATAATTTATTGCTCCCTTATCAGAAGAAATTAACTTCTTCCCGCCTCGGTCAACCCTGAAGACGCCATTAGGATTCAGAGAAAGAAGTTGACACTGACCAGACAGAATCCTGTGTTTGAATGGAAGTTATGCATCATGTATGAGGTGTATGAATATGCAACAGGCTATTGCTTTTAAAGGTTAATCCTCTGTTAATGTGGATCCTTTTTCGGGCTTATTTTGCCCAGAAAGAGGTACTCGGACTGTCAGTAACTCTTTGTTTTTATTGTCTCGTATTGTCCTAAATACTAATTGTCCAAATTTTTATTACTCTAATTATATTACTATTTTTATAACCATTTTATTACTATTAAACTTTTAAAGTTTTAAAAACAAGTGATTGGCGTTTTTCACAATTATGGTAGCAGAGGATGGTTCCTAACACCTCGCTGCCGGTGCTTTGGGAGTCAGGGTGAGGAAGATACATCCTGCCTGATTAGGCAGCCTTACTTGGTTTCCCCTAGCGTGACCGACAGACGCAGGTTGCAATTGATGGACAAAAGGAGGCAATAAAACAAAGAAAAGGGAAAGGATTCCCTAAAACGTGGCGCCAGAGGCAACTAGAGTCAGTGCCCTTCCCAGAGGCCAACCCCAAGGCGAGGGGGGGCCACAGGGACCTGAGATTCTCTGGCGTAAGGGATCTGCTTCCTGTCCTGAGAGTGTGAAAGAGTGTGTGGAATTGAATGAGAAATAAAAGTGAGTGAATGTAGACGAATGAAAGTATATGTAATGTGGATTGTTTATTTTAAGCTTTACTACATCTCCTTGGAGGGAGGTGTATTGTATTGTAGTGTGAGAAAAAGGGGTTTTTTAAATTTTTTTTTGTGTGTTGTTATAAATGAAAAATGAAAAATAGCTAATTTTAATTAAAAAATTAAAATAAAAATTTATTTTGTGACCGTAATACAGTCCCGACAGCCACCAATCAGTCAGACAGCGTAACATCCCCAGGAGGTGAGCTGGGTGGACGTAGATTTGGCCTCTATCACACCAAATCCCCCTCGTCCACACCTGCTGTTCCGAGGTCGTGGTTCTTATACGTTTTAATTTGCCCGCAGCAGAGTCCCTTTGTTGTACACCCCGTGAATCTATATACATGATTGTGATTTTCTTCACCAGCCCTTCTCTCATTCTAATCATCTTGAGGTACTTCCTGATACTCTCTGAGTTCTGACCCGTTACCTTCTATTTGTTTCTCAAATTGTGCTAGGGCATTTGCTGCCCACTTATGTGGAACATCCTCTTCTAATTTCATAATTTTCGAAACTAGATTTGTTTTCCCCGTTGCACACTCTGGATCCATTGGCATGGCTGCGATTTGCATCCCTTGCACTACTGAATGTATCAGTCGGATAAAGCAAGGGATTAGACAGGGTAGGAAAATGACTCCAGTTATGGAACAGAGTATAAAGAATATTAGCTTTTTCCACCAAGCCCCATTAAACAGATTGTCCCACCAGGAAGCATTTAGGATTGAATTCCATTTCTGGATGGGTACATGGGCAACCCTTTTTATTTCCACTGCGAGTCCACGGATAGTTTCTCCGTAGTCGTCAATTTCAATACAACATTCGGACTCATTGAATTTCCCACACACTCCCCCTTCCTCTGCTAATAGATAATCCAATGCTATCCTATTCTGATAGACAAAAGCCCTAATTTGAGAGTGTTGTTTTGATAGTAACTCAAGGGTGTCTGTGGTGTGGTTAGATACAATTTCTACCACTGCCTGGAGTCTGATCAGATGGTTCAGGAGGTATATTGGGGTACGGTAACCCCAGCTACCATCCTGGGCCCAAGTGGCGGGCCTGTAGTATTCAATAATGCATTCTGCGGGCCATTCTTCCTCCCCCCATTTTTGGCTACCTTCAAAGATAGGGAATTTCTTCCTTACCTCCCTCCTTTGACGATCTAGGGTCTCATATAAGGGAGCCCCCAGTGAGCTGCTCTCTGACCGGGGCAAGGTGAAGAAAGCTGGTCTGATTAGTCCTAGGATGCATGATCCCTTCCAATTCCAAGGCAGCTCACTGTATGCCTTTTTCCCACAAATCCAGTATATTCCATTTGGTGCTTTCCAATTCTTTATATCCCTTGGCCTATTCCAGAAGTCTCTTAATTCTCCTATGGATTGAAAAGGGCTAGCCCCAGACATTTTATTCCAGCAAAGCCCAATTTTCTCACTCCATTCGCATTTGTCATTCTTTCCTTGGCTCCAGTACCCTGAGGGAGGTTCTGGCTGCCAATTTTCGCTTTTATTATCCGAGTTCAATGTTAATGTGGAAATAGAGGGCATGTAACCCACAAGTTCAGTATATTCTTTCCCTTCCCGGCTTATGCAAATTGTTCCAATTACCCGTTTGTCCAGGACACATCTCTCGGGTCGTTGTATAATTTTGGAAATTTTGGTATTGTCCCATTTTAACAGCTGTTCTGGGGTTAACCCTTCTCCTTTCCAAGGCCATTTCTCAGCTGATTTTAGCCCCCCACATATCCAACAATTCGATAGACCTAATTCTGTAGCTATTTCCTGCATAAGGTCTATAAATAGGTTCCTGTCCAATGAGGGTAGACCGAAATCATTGTATTGTTTTTCCAATTGATCATATTGTCCACTCAAGGTTTTTAATCTTTCTTGTTCTATTCTGCGTTTTCTCATCTCTGATTCCTGCCTTTTTAACTCCTGAGCAACCTGCTGGATCTTACTCTCCGGATCTACTCCTTCTTTGTTCCTGGAGAAACAAAAGGTTTTATCATACTGTAGGCAGGTTCGGTCATCATGATCCTCGAGTAAATCGATAATAACCGGTTCCCTTCTTAAAGGGATCTTATTTTCATACTTCACATTTTTGCCTACCCAGTAGGTTTTTCCTCCCATGGCACACATTCCCAACTGCTCATTTTCATAGCATAACTTATTCACCTAATAATAACCCACAAAAACTGATTGCATTCTTCCCCCAGTCCAAACAGTACGATTGCATTTGTCACATACAGGAATCTTGATAGGTTCAATACTGCGCTTTTGTCTTAAATGGTTTGACTTACCCCTTCTGGACGCTACCCCTTGTGGGATGCAGACTTCTTCCCCTTCTTTTACACAAGCTCTATATCAAGTGCCATTGAACCAACAGTACCTGCTTACTGTGCCATCAGTACAGTCCCTGGAGGTGAGGTTGGTTGAAGACTCCGCCTCACCCTGACCTCCCTTGAGGCTCTCGGTGCAGACTCTACACATGTAACTGGGGTCCCGCCGATCCAAGTTAACCTGGCTTTCGGCATGAGCACTAGTCTTGAGGCACATGACTAGACTCAGGCTCACTAGAATCACTCCTACTAGCATTCCTCTGCCTCCACTCTTGCCCACTGGGTTGCCACCAGCAGCGGGAAGAACCATCTTCTCGGCAGCAGGAAGTAGTTTTGCGGAGATCATAGCTAGCTTGAGCCGCGTACCTTTGCTTAAACACTCCCCACGGGTTGAGTCTCACTGGCCGGGCGCTGCAGGGTACTTTGTTTTGTCTCCGGCACTCGACTGCTAAAATTTGGGCCCGAGATTGAAGCTTTCCCCTTAATCCGTTTTGAAAGAGCCTAAACAACACTATGGAGTCTGCCTCAATCACCCGTAGTTCTGTGAGGAGTGTCAAAAATAGGTTAGTCAAGTGCACTTCGTGGTTAAAACAATCTTCACACAAACCCCTTGGTCTCACTCCCCTTTCACAGTGAGCCACCCACGACTCTTTACAATAGAAGCACTTGAATATAGCGAATTGGTGGCATGGGCAGTCAGGCTCTTGACACTTTATCCAGTTGATTTCTGTCATTAGCATGGTCGGCGCAGTGTCAGCTTCAGATCCCCAGGGGGAGAAACGACTTCCCACTCTGGTGTGTCTGTTCGAGGTTCCACCTGCTTGACTCTTGATGCGTGAGTCCAACCCTTTTCTGCTGTTCGAACTGCTGTGTCTGTGGTTAAGAGAACAAGAAAGGGCCCTTCCCAATGAGGAGATAATGGTATGTCTTTCCACGTCTTTATGAGGACATGATCTCCAGGTCGGACTGGGTGAATGGCAAAACCCAAAGGAGTCCCTTGCATTATAATTCCTTGTTTTCTTAGCTCCTGCAAGTTTTTGTTAATAGCTACAAGGTACGGTCTTATTTGTCTGTCCTCAATTTTGGGGTGCCCTATCGGCATCCCATGTTCATAAGGCATTCCGTATAACATCTCAAAAGGCGATATTCCTGTTTCTGAATTTGGTAGAGTCCTGATATTTAGCAGAGCTAAAGGAAGGCATTTGACCCAGGACATTTTGGTTTCTAGTATCAATTTTGAGAACTGTGCCTTTAGAGTCTGATTCATCCGCTCGACCTGTCCAGAGCTTTGGGGGGGCCAAGGGGTATGATATTCCCAGCGGATCCCCAAAGCTTCGGCCATTTGTTTTATTACCCTTGAGGTAAAGTGTGTGCCTTGATCTGAATCAATATATTTTATTAATCCATACCTGGGTATTACTTCTTCTAATAATATTTTGGATACTACATGTGCCATGGCCCGGGAGCTTGGAAATGCCTCCACCCAATGCATCAGTTTATCTACTATTACTAATACGCATCCGTATCTGCCTACCTTTGGCAGATCTGTGAAATCAACCTGGACCCTCTCAAAGGGTCTGTATGCCACCGGACGGCTTCCCAGTGCCGTCTGCTTGGCTCGGCTTCAGTTTACTTTCTGACATATCATGCATCCCTGTACTTCATGTTTTGCCAATTCATATATTCCTTTACATCCAAAGAACTTTAGGAATTGTTCTGCTAGAGCCTGAGCCCCCCAATGAGTCTGAGTGTGTAATCTCCTTAAGATCTTTTGTGTATATTCCTTAGATACCAATTCCCTTCCATCTGGCAGTTTCTACTTACCTCCGTCCAACTTTCCCCCCATCTTCTCATACCCCTCAATTTCCTTTTCAGAGAATTGGGGGGGGGGAATTCCCGTGCTTCCCCTTCACAAATTTCTGGGGTACTTATCTGTAAGAGTGCTGCATGTTTGGCTTCTTGGTCTGCCAAGTTGTTACCCCTTGTCCTAAATTGTGCTCCAGTTTGATGCCCTTTTACATGTACTACGGTAATTGCTTCGGGTCCCCTGATGGCTGCCAGAATTTGTTTTATTAATTCTTTGTGTACTAGCCCTCTTCCCTTAGTGCTAATTAACCCTCTTTCTTCCCAGATTTTTCCAAAAGTATGAACAACCCCATAGGCATACTTCGAGTCTGTGTAAATGGTTCCTACCTTACCTTTTAATCGTAGCAAGTCTCTTAGCACTGCATATAATTCACATGCTTGGGCTGACCAACCCGCATTTAAAGGACCTGATTCCACCGTTTCCCCTGTTATCTCATTTATAATAGCATATCCAGTTTTTCGTTTTCCTTCTATAACTCTGGCTGATCCATCTACAAACCATTTTTCCCCTTTCTCCAATTCTTCTTCTAAATCAGGCCTGATTTTGGTTTGTAGCTGAATGATTTCAGCGCAATCATGGGTGGGTACACTTAGGGCTTCTCCATATAAAAATTGGGCCAGATTTTGGGCTGCTGTGGTCCTAAGTTCCAAATCATGAGAATGGATTAAAATGGCCTCATATTTTAGAAGCCGTGCATCGGTGAGCCATTTCTCTGCCTTTTGTTGCAAAATGCTTCTGACATTGTGTGGAGAATATACTTCTAAAGGAGCCCCGAAGGTTATCTTTTTGGCTTCCTCCACCAACACAGCTGTGGCCACTATAGCCTGGAGGCAAGTGGGCCACCCCCTGCTGACAGGGTCCAGAAGTTTGGATACATAACCCACCGGTTTCTTTGACCCTGCCCAATTTTGCGTTAACACTCTGTAAGCAGTGTGATTGCTTACATCTACAAACAGTTGAAAGGGTCTTTTTACATCTGGCAGGCTCAATACCGGAGCTACTATGAGAGACTCCTTTAGTTCCCTAAAGCTCTTCTCATCCTGCTCATTCCATTTGGGTTTTTCTGTGGTTAATTTTTCATATAAAAAATTTACCTTTTCACTATACCCCTCGATCCATTGTCTACAAAAACCCAAAAGTCCCAGGATTTGTCTTACCTCTCGTTTAGACTGGGGAGAAGGCAAGGAGATAATCCCGGCTATTCTATCAGGATCTAATTTTTTCTTTCCCTTTACAAGCCAGTGACCCAAATACTTTACCTCAGGTTCCGTGAATTGGAGTTTGGATTTTGAGACTTTTAGACCTTTGTTTCCTAAAAAGTTTAGAAGGGCAATGGTGGTTGATCTTACCCCCTCTTCATCGGGTCCTGCTATCAATAGGTCTACGTATTGTAGTAACTTGGTTCCTTCTATCGGGACAAATTCACTTAAGAGCTGCTCGAGAGCCTGGCCAAACAGGTTTGGCGAGTCCACAAACCCCTGGGACAGGGAGGTCCACCTGAGTTGTTGCTTACGATTTGTCTCAGGATCTTCCCATTGAAATGCAAAATAATTTCGGCTTTCCTCTGCCAGAGGGCAAGTCCAAAAAGCATCTTTCAGATCAATTACACTATACCAGATAACTTCCGGTGACACATTATTTAAGAGTATATGGATTTGGGACTGTAGGAAACAGGGTCTTAGTCCTTTGATTAACTGCCCTCAGATCTTGTACTAGGCGATAGCTCCCATCCGGTTTTCGGACTGCCAAGATGGGAGTATTATGCCTTGACATACACGCTTCTAAAGTACCCTTCCTTATTAAATCCTCTATTATTGGTTTTAAACCCCACCGACCCTCCAGGGGTATTGGGTACTGTTTTACCCTAATAGGGTCCTCAGGTTTCTCAATTTCTATATATGTAGGCTCCATTTCCAGTTTCCCCACCTCCCCTTCAGTATGCCACACCTTGGGATTGATCTTTCCCTCATCTTCCAAGGTTAGCTTGTATAAACTTACCACAAGCTGTGATTCTTGAGCTATCAGGCTAATGCCTAAGTTTACCATCAAATCCCTTCCCAACAGGTTATAGTGGGCCTCCTCTACCAACAATATATTCCTTAAGCATGTTTTATTTTCAGATTCCACTTCTACATTTTTGATCACCTTAAAGGGTTCCCCTTTCGCCCGATTACCATCATGAAATCCTCGCTTTTTGAACATCCCCGTGGTAGATATTGTACAGTGCTCCTCTCAGCTCCTGAATCCACCAGAAACATTATTTCCTGCTTATGGAGTCCTATCCTAAGTTTTATCAAGGGCTCCTTTGGTGTTACAGACCCCATATTAAAAAGCCCCTGACACCTCTAGTCCTCCTGGAAAATTTTCTCATCTTTCATTCTTTTCTTGCATTCCCTCTTAAAGTGACCTTTTTGTTTGCAGTAGTAGCACTCTGGCGCCTCCCTCTGCCGGGGTGCAGGTTTCCTCGGTGGATACGTGGGTTTCCACGAGGGCTTTTGTGCATGCGCCGCTTTCCCGTTGTTAGTACTTTGTTCCTGTTTCTGGGCTTCCCTTACTGCCGCCACCAGAACCTTGGCTTGTATCTTTTGTTTTTCGTCCTCCCTCCGCATATAAACCTTTTGAGCCTCCCGCAACAACTCTTGCAACATCCTTTCCTGCCAGTTCTCTAATTTCTCTTTTTCTGTATATCCTCCCATGATTTAGCCACGAATTGTGTTTTTAGCAGTATGGCTCCTACCAGAGAGTCAGGGTCTGTACCCGAATACATTTGGAGACTCTTCCTTAGTCTTTCTAACCATTCAGTAGGAGTTTCATCCTTCCCCTGGCATTCCCCCAAAGCCTTCCCCAAGTTCTGTCCCTTTGGCACCACTCCCTGAATACCTTGGATAACCATGTTCCTTAGTTCAATCATTTTCTGCCGATCTTCTTCTACCTGGGCATTCCAGGTTGGCCTTTGGCTGGGCCATTTAACCTCCCTGCTCCCCCCTTGTGGGTTCCTGCATTCCCAATCCTTTATTGCAGCCACTCGTATCATGTCCCGCTCTTCAACGTTAAACAGCAACTTCATAATAGCGCTAATATCATCATATGAGTAAATGCTGTTCCCCAGAAATTCATCCAGTCGCTCCGCCACCCCCAACGGATCATCCATGATCTTTCCCATTTCTTTTTTGAATGCCCGTACATCTCCTGAATTTATTGGCATGTTTACATAACCAATGACCCCTGGAGCGGTTGGGACTTCTCTGAGGGGAAAAAGACCCAGCTGTCCCTCCTCATCTTCGCTATCGTCCGTGTGCACTTTCCGGGTCTTGCGTCTCGTGCGACTGGAGGGTGGGGATTCTTTCCCTGCCGATGTGTGTGCACGTGTAGTGCTCTCCTCTAGTTGCGTAGGAGGGGGGAAGGGATGGGGTTTGTTCTGGTGGGGAGGGGATCGCTGACGCTTGCTCCTGGGGAGGCGTGACTTCAGGCGGCAGCGCCTGCGGTGTTACCTGTCGGTGCCCGGGGTTCACAGGTTCCGGGAGAGGACCTTCCATCTGAGGGTTCGGGTAAGGGGGAGGAAGGTTTTCCAGGGGCTCCCAAGTTTTTACTAGATCTTTTGGTTGTTTGCAAGCCCTGACAGGGAACAATCTGATACCGGCGTATTCCCATAACCGAGCATATTCAATCTCTTCCCCCGTAGACCCTTCCTCAAACACTAACTCCCCCAGTTCTCTGCATATTTCCTTGTTAAATGACCCGAACATAGGCCAGAATATATATTTCCTAATTTCCACATCTGCCAATTTTTCCATACAATAGTAGATTACCTTTTCTTTAGATTTTTGCCTTCTCGTAGGGCAGTCTTCCCAATGTTCTAGCATCCATCCCAGAGGACTGTGCCTCGGTATGTCGGGAATATCATACTTTCCCTTTCTTCCTGGTTTTTCAGGGGTCTTTCCCTGGATCTTGCTCTTTTTCAACCCCATCTTTTACACCTCACTTACCTTCTCTTTACTAAACCTATTTAGTAGCCGATCTGTTTTTACGAGTATACCCTGTTTCTAATAATAAAACTGTTGCTGACTTACTGGTCGCGCAGTGAACTGATCTGCGGATTTTTAGCCAACAAAAAGAAGAGCTCTCTTACCTATCCCTGGATCCAGCGAGGTCCCGTCATTCCTGGTTGTTGATGGACTCCTGTTCCCTCCTGATCCAGCCCGTGATCGATAAAACAACCCCCTTCCCCTCCTAATTTCCCAGGGCTTTTTGGGTTGGTGTGTATTTTTAACGAGCTTTTCACCCGCTTCCCCCTCGACCGACCACTTTCCTCACGGAAGAGTGGAACTGCGATCTTGGGGTCCACACTTGCTTCGTGATAATATCACGTCTCACATACACACTCAATCACTCCCCACTCAACCACATGATACTTACAGTTCGTTTTCCCGTGTGGAGTCTTCGTGCATGTCGTTTTTATGAGTAAAAATTGCCGGCTTTATGGAGAATTATCTCTGTCCTTGAGAGCTCTGGGCCCATTTTTACCTTTCGATTGTGGCTTTCTTTTAGGCTACAAAAAGTTCATGTAATCTGATCAGTTCTGCTGGGCTCTCCCAATCTCGTCTGGCCACTGAATTCAGCAGGGCGCCACCCGGACCTCGAGAGGGGACCCTGGAATCCTTATCAGATCATGTCGGGCAAGGTCACCAAGATTGTTATAAGTAAAAATGTGATATGCCCAATTTCAATAAAAAACAAAAAGGAATTTATTCGCGACCGTAATACAGTCCCGACAGCCAACAATCAAACTGACAGCGTAACACCCTGGGAGATAGGCTAGGTGAACGTGGATATGGCCTCTATCGCACCAAATCCCCCTCGTCCACACTGGCTGTTCCGAGGCAGCAGTTCTTATACTCTTTAATTTGCCCGCGGCAGAGTCCCTTTGTCTCTTTTTAGAGTTCTTCATATTCATGTTGGGTCCTTTCTTCGGTCTGGGCTGCACAAAGCCTTCGTCCAGGAATTGATTAATGCGCTTCCCCGATTCCCAGAATCTGGCATTCAGGCAGCAGGTGTTGATGGCTCCGGTTATCTCAGATGGGTATCTCGTCCGGCCATCATCTCTTGGGCATCACTGGACACATGCCTCCATGACTGCCCATCTCCTGTGCAGCTGAGGTTTCCTTCGCATGTAAATGTTGTGTCCTATGTACAGTTGGTTTGGTTTATATATTTTATACAATTTTATCTGCACGAATTACTAACTATATCCTTAACACATGTTCTTTACAATTGCCTTTTGGGAAATATTTCCTATTTGCTTTTGATAAGGGGTTCTACTCAGTCTAACCAGTAACAGGTAATAGGAAGAAATAGAACTGAATTTGGCAACAACTACAACGGTATATCCTAGGAAGACTAACATGATTATATGGGTTCAAAAAACTAGCAGTTGACTTCAGAATGTTAACACTTATGAAATATGAGTTTACTCAAAATACAAAATTAAACTATGTAAAATAATTAGAATAATGGAGAAAGTGACAAGGATTGCTGAGAGATTAGACATGTTAGAGAGTTTCAAAAAATATACCAAGCACTGCACATATTCCTGGAGAAGCATGGGTTAAAACATAAATATATCCATGTAGTCTTGAAGAACACAGCAAATTACAGGATAGTTTTTGCTTGTAAAAGTTGAAAATAAGCTTACCTGAACCAAAGGTCTTGAAAGAACCTGATTTCCAAAACACTGTTTGGTTTTTCACATATCAACATGTACCATGTTTATTCTAGGAAAGAGTCCAGACTTCACATATATGTGTTTTGGAAGAGGAAGGAAAAGGAAAAAGAAAACCAAAACTCCCCACAAAAATAACCCTTCATGTTGCGGTGTGATGCCATGGTTTGCCTCAGATACCCCAGGTTTCTCCCTGAAGATTCCTTCCCCAGGTGTGTCAATCACCTCTCCTTTCCCCACCCTGACCCCTGCTGAGTACTGTCTCTCAATCCTGGAATTCCAGAAGGGCGTCGAGTGATGGGGCAGATTCAAAAGATGCCCTCCACCCCTGGGGGGCATTGGGCCATTCAGGTGTCCTTTGTCCCTTGAGAACTCCTCTCCTGTACCTGGTTGGTGGTCCCCCGATTCCTTCCCTCCCCATCTCCCCCGGGTAAAAGGGCGAGCAAACCACGCAGTCGTAAGTTCTGTTGGAGCTGTTGCTAGATTCAGAGGCCTGTGGGCCAGAATAAAAACTCTGGATTGAAACCCTCGATCAGAACTGACTCCTTTCCTTCATCATCACCTTAAAGCTTCTCCGTCAGAGGGAATCTGAGGAGCGGACCCTCCATGGGAGGAAGCTCTATCTTGCCACCACCGGAGCCCCGGCATGCCTGGACTTGTCTCTAGGTGCCCAGCTGCAACTCACAGCTAGCCAAAGGTGTCTCTGGGGTGAAACACCACAGTTGCCACTATTTGGTTCAGCAGCAGGGGCCAGACAAGCTAAGGCATGTCCCATCTGCAATATTGGTATATACCAATATTTTCACAAACCACTTATCATGATTTCATGATTGTGATCTACAGAAAAAAAACCCCAAAAAGTCATTGATCATGTGCTCTTTAGTCAGAAAAAAAAAATTAAATACCAGATCTCATATATGGTAAAAAGGATATGTCCTAGTGTATACTAAACCAAGCAAGCAATTAAATTGAAATTGATTTATTTTTCCTCTTTTTCCCCCCCAAAGGTAATCCTATGGGACAGCTCCCCATTAAATTTTAATTTCCATTATGATACTTTTAAAATCAATTTTATTGCAGCCAAACATTGTTCATATACCTGTCCATAAAATGTGATATATACACAACACTAAGTTACAGAGCATAAGTTTACAACTTTTGGAAGATTCTGTTTAACAAAATGAAAATTGAGTAACTTGAGTACTTGGAGAAAGTGAACTTCCTTATTTTGGTACAAATGTTTTTTGCCTCCCTGTACTCTAACCAGACCTAAACTGGTTTAATAAATGAACGTTATTGTGTAACATCTCACTGTTTTATCTTATGTTCTGATTCTAGACAGAATTTTTCATATGCTTCTTCAATTTCTGGATCCATCTTGTTATCAAGATCATGAAAATACCTAAAAAAACAAAACCAAAAACCTTTACCAAAACTGTTAACTTTATGTACAGATTTTCAGAAACAGTAAATAGGTGAAATATTTACATAAACATCAAGGATAAAACAGAGCTTATGGGCCCTAGGAAAACAAACAAAAATCCCAAAGCAGCATATATATGTACAAATTACTACAGTGTTTGTCACCATTTTAGATCATCTTAGGCTGTCCACAGGTTAAAAGACAGAAATATTTCCAAGATGATAGAAAAATGCAGTAATGTAATACAGGCTTTCAAAAATGTAATAACACATTTGCACAGATGCATTTACAAAAAAACGCTATTGGCATCATATTAGCAAAATTTTAGTTGGTTAACATCCCAGTTCAAATACTGTATCAACTCTCTTGGTTGCACACTAGTCAGAAAAATATATTTATTTAGAAAACCTGTATTCCTATTTGGTGATATATGAAAGAAGGCGACCTTACTTCACCTCCCTTTTGTATCTGCATTATATTACCTTCTATTACATGTTAACCAGTCTTTTGGAAAAGACCTGTCTTATTTAGGTCACAGAAAAGACTGTATCCCATTAATGATAATCAGTATTGTGCAGAGTGGAGACTAACAGAGTTTCAAAAAAATCAAGATGGGAAGTGATAGGGATCGCTTAACAGCTTTTGTTTTCTCCTCACAGTTACTGAGAAGTAACTTGAGTGTTCCCTGTTTTCTCTAGGTCCAACTGGAGTTTTCATCACCATAAACTAGGACAATGGAGTTGTAACTTGAACATGATAGTGTATATAATTCTAAACAGCCTTAAAAGAAATCAGCAGCTATTGACTCTCATAAAGGGTGCATTAGTTTCAGGCGCACAGTTTATTACCTTCTGTACTTTAGTCCCAAACAAGGGAATCAGCATGCACATTAAAGCAGATAACATATTTATTTTGTTTGTTCTTCCTTTCCTGTAGAAGTGTAGACTTGAGAAGAAACTCAAGAACCCTTCCCCCTGATGTCATTCATGAGAAATAGCTGATAGAGGATCAGGATAGATTTGTCTAAGCTTTTCTTAAGCCTTCAAAGAAGGTTCCACAGTCACCTTGCATGAAGATTGACTCACAGTCTTTCACATGCCACTTTTCAGATTTGCTGTGTTTAACTGCTGTCTGTATTCATTTCGCATTTAAGTTGTTCTAAACACAACAGTTCACAAGGGTAGTTTTTTCCACAGTATGATCTTGTTGGTTTCTGATGACATCACTAATTTATCTTCCAAAGTTCCTATAACTCCCCTCAGCTAGTTGCCATCTAAAAGTTTTCTAATTTACTAACAAAAACAATGGTCCAGACCAGCACTCTTATCACACAAACACAACACTGAAAATGCTTTTGAGTATCAAATCATGATCTAAAAGTCCTCCTTCAACCAGTACAGAGCTCAGAGCAATTTATTTTAGACTGTCTTTCTTTCACAGATTTCCTATCAAATTCTTATAAACTGGTGTCAGAAGGTGAGACTATATTCCCATCTACTGCTTCCCTTTTGGCCATTAATTGAGGGAATACTACTTATCCTGAAGAGAAAACCTTAACAACCTTCTCCCTTTGAAAAATACTGAAAATTTTGTAATTATCTCTAGCTAGAATGAATTCAGGTTGTCTCACTACCAACACCTGAAGGTATGATGCATCATTTTGCTTGCAAATTTTTTTCTAAAATGCAGAAGAGATTATGTTTGCACATGGGCAAAAATATATGAAGTTTAATTGCCCTACACAGTTGTATAAATATAAAATGTTTCAAACTTGTGTGATTACAAACCAACTTCCACCTGAACAAACACATAATTTCCACTGTAAAACTAAATAATAATTATTAATTTTTTTACAAGATTGGATTCCTAAATTTACAGTAAAAATAACTAGTGTTAAAAAACCCTGAAAGCACCCCACAATCACTCAAAATGAAAACATACTGATCTCCAGGTCCTGATAAAGCCACGCCATTTTCTTCATAATTTGGAAACAAATCCTCTCTTTCAAGCAGTTCTTGGTATTTTTCTTGGTAATCTGCCATAGTAAAAATGAGACCCAGTAATATATTAGTCCTCTAAATTAATGTACATCTACACAGTTTGAAAATAGCCTATTTAATAAAACCGTAAATAGCATGAAACATTGAAAAAACTACCACTACAGTGTTTTCTCAGGACATCAATCAAACTCCAAGAATGATACCTACCTTCCCAAAGAAACAAAGGTAGTCACAGTTGTCTTTACCTCAAATGATGTTGTGCCGTGTTGTGCTCAGATTATAGGAAACAAACAAACCCTTTTGCTACTAACAATGGACAAACAAAAGAGCTGTGGAAACCAAGTGCTGAGGACTATGGCACAAATTCTTCTGAACTATATGAACTCAACTGCACATTCTCCATTTCAAACATTTACCTTCTTTTAACACGGAATAAGGCATGTGTTACACAAAGCCAGGAGTTCAGCTATAATTTTGTCTGTTAAGTTGTATGAGTTTCAAATATTTTAAGAACAACTTTTTATGTACTTCAACAGGACATAATTGCAACTTTTTTGAGAAAACAGGGGACATACCCAGATCTGCTGCAGTGAAAGGAACGCCATCAGAAGTGTAAAATGTTGGTTCATTCTAAGAATAAAGTTATACAGTAAGTTATATGAGTTCAGAGACAGATGTTTGTAGCTTGTAGCAATATGATTGCCTATGAATCAAATTCATATTAAACTAAGGAACCAGTACATTCTTACCATAAAATAGTTAGGGTCATTTTCAGGAGTAGCTTTTGTATGTGGAGAAGTTTCATGAACTCTACCCCAGTTACTTGATCGTAGTTCCACTACTTTCAGAAGCATATGTTTCACATCTCTGAAAAAACAAAACCAGCACAAAAGTTAGAATGATTTGTGCAAAACAATAATTGGGCTAATGGTTGGCAAATGGGGGAGGGGAAGGACTTAAACCAGACAAACAGAAAACAAACATACAGAACCATCTCATTAAGTGGAATATTAATCTCTAGTAAAAGATAAAAAACAGAACAAAACCAAAACTGAAAGAACCACTCCCCCCACAATTGCTACATGAAAGTGACCAACATATCACCTTACTTTTTGTAAATGAAAGTTTTTAAGGAAATATTTTGGACATGGTCATTATTCTTGAAGATTTTTAAGATATTTTGTTTTATATAAAAGCAAAATACTGCAAACAAATTTATCTTCTCACCTGCTACAGTTTGCATCCAACACAACATTTTCAATTCTCTGAATCATTTCCTCCATATCATTCTTTCCTTTTTCTTTCCAGGCATCTTCTAAAACTGAGCCTGTCAACTAAAGACAAGGTATTAGGTTTTGTTGGGGATTTTTTTGCTTAGTATTTTTTTTCTCTTTTAAAGTGAATTATAAAAGTTTAAGAAACTGTCAACAGAAGAGTTTCTTTAACAATCCATAGCATTTAGATGCATTATGTGACTACCTATTGAATGTTCCAATCTTTGACATCTCTTCGTTGAACAGATTAATGACCACATAAATAGTTTATTTTAGACTACAGACAGTATGATAACTCTATGCCCAATGTTGCCTAGAATTTCACAGCCACTTCCCTCATTTCAGTCTTGAAATGTGATTTTGAAACAACTCTTCTTAATTGCACTGCGAAACAGTCACATTACAACAAAATGCGTTCTTTAATATTGCGGTAATTTCTTGTAAAAAAGTGTTACATTTCATCATCTTTCTGAGATTGTGTATCAGTGGGACATGGAGATTGCATTTGACCATACTTTTACTTGTGTCACATTGACACAAAAATATTACAACATTCTGAATCCTGCTGAAAGGACTAACAGCATTTGTCAGATCTTAATTGCTTTAAATACATGCTATGAAAAAAGACCATATTTTTGCAGATGATGCCACAGGCTTACCTGATAATAACAATAGGCTAGTAAGCTTTAGAAAGACTTCAGTCAACATATCTAGAAATAGATATGCCACAGAATTTCACCTGGGTATGTGTAAAGAGGAGCCAAGAATTATCTGACCAAGCCAACTTGAGTTTTAATACATAAAATCCGTGAGACTGAGCTGTTGCTGAGAGAGTGTTAGCAGCAGACAGTCTAGAACTGCTATGGATGAAAACTTTTTCTTTTAAAAACAGGTACTTAATTAATTGTCCAATAATTTTACAGTAGGAGATAAGAGTTAAACTACAAAAAATTAATTTTGCCACTATGGTCAAACTTAACAGCAGTTCCTAATCTACTCAGCATAAATACTACATGATCCAAAAATGCTTGGAAAGGTGTCTGATGATACAAAGGAATAAAATGCAAAGATAAAAGCAAGCACTTGTTTCACATTCCCAGTTTTCTACTGCAGTCCTGCATTGATCCTAGGTAACTAGATAACAACTCTAAGACGGTTTAATTAAAAATAAATATACTGCAAAGCAAATAGGTGAAAAGCCTGTATCTACCACCATATTAAATGGAAAGGACAACAGGAGACATCTATTGCTTCAGTAGTGAATCCAGTGTTTGATGAGGTAGCCCAGTCTAGCTACAGATACACTTCAACATTTGTAGATACTTGGAGCTTCCCTCTTCATTCAGGACTATGATGATATATTAAAAAAAAATTAAAAACCAACTTTTTTTCTTCTTTTAAAACTACTGTCTCACCTTCAGCAGTTTCACTGCACACATCAAATTATTATCCACAGGGTTAGAGAAGAGCACATTTAGTAATTCCCAAAGGTCTTCTTGAAGAATTTCTGCTCGTGTGACCTGTCCCTTTGTTCCTTTAATCTGCAAAATATATTTTAAAAAACCAAAACCCAACTACATTTAAAAGACTTAAGTTTTAGAAATTAATTTAGTCATATTTTCTCTCTCGGATGCTGCATGATTTGGTTTGTGATTAACATAGTTGATCTCTTCAGTTGAAAAAACATGTCAAATACTGTAACTATTTCTAGAATATAGATTAGTATCCTTGCAATTCTGACATATACATAACAATGTCTGCCTACCATTTTTTCTTTGCTAATTGCTAAGAAAAACTGAAAAATGCCTGGCAAGTGATCCACATCATCCCAAATTCTCAGAATCCCATGCTCTTTTCCCATCCTACCTTATGCATTCTCTGCAGCTGAAGAGTACCTTACTTCTAGAAGGCATTCTTTATATATTTAAAAATTAGAAAAAAATGCTTTAAAAATAAATGGTACTCCAAACTGGGCAACTTCCCCTTCCCCAAATCCTTTGGGAAGCTTCCTTTTTACTTGTACTAAGTGAAAATTAGATTTCAAGGCCCACTTATGAATAAAAATGGAAGTGTCAGAGTTTTCTTTCCTCATGCCAGCGGAACATTTTAGTAGTGTCTGCTTAAATCAAACCTTTGAAATAATTCAGTGAAAAATATATTTTAAAGACACTACAGTAGTCAGTGAACTTACTGAACTCACAGGTATAAGAGTCAAAGAACTTTTATGTGTACATACATTTTTTTGCGCATATCAGAAACAAAAAAACTGATCTAAATACAAAATTTCATGCTTCATGCATAAGCCAAGGACTCAACCTTCAGAAGAAATATCTTTCAAGGTCTGCATTTTTATTGTTCATTTTGAAGATTCCCATGCCTTCCTCAAGCATTTGATAATAGCTCCTATTAGTGGCTGAATACTGAATTACATGGGTTATTGATACCTATCTGCTTCTGCTAGGTTGTAACATTTTGCTATGTTGTTTAAGTGTAGTAATCTGGTGGGTTTACCAGACAAAAAAATACCAAAAGGTTCATTCCAAAGGTAGTTTATGGCTGGTTCTTTTTATGTATTCTTACACCGTTTTTTAAATCTTTATACATTTCTCTTCTGATGATCTTGTCCTTTTATGTTTACCTGTTTCTTGGACACACCTTATAATTAAACTGTTCTTAAGTTATTTTACTTTATTCCCCTTTCCCTTTAAAAAAACAAACTCAAAAACCTCACACTTCAAATGATATTCCATTTTAGTGTTTACTCAAACACAACAAAAATTAATGAATATGAATGACATACAACTTTCTTCTTACCTCTAGGTTAAGGTAAAGTTCAGCTAAGAACAACACAAAGGCATGAAATTGTTTTTGAGCAGTCTCATCTCCTTTGGCAGCTTCATCTCTATTTTCATACTCTGTTTGGCACCTGAAAACATTAAAGCAAAAATCATATAATCTATAGACAATCCAACATATGCAACATGCTACTTATTTAATAGAATGCTAAGAACTTATTCACTGCATTAGAACTATTAAATGCTGAATAGTAGGAAGTTTGATTTGTGAAGGAAGTGAGAGGACTTCATGAAGAATGCAGATTTTTATTCTTCTAGGTGAGCACTGAGGTATCTGAGAAAGCAAAACTAAATAGGGCAAATTGCAACATGTAAAAATTAAAAGACAGTTACACAGTTTATATATTAGAATATGGGTCCAGGAAGTTGAACATGGGCAGACAAACATCAACAGAAATAAAATAGGTGTACTCTGAAAGATGTTTTCCCCCTTTCAGGGTGCTGCCCACATTGTTTTAGATGCCTTTACATTTATTTGATAAATTCTTTATCCTACCATTTTAAGTGACAGAAGCAAAATTTAGATATAAATGCAAACAGTGAGGATTAAGATAGCATCACAGTGAGGCAATTTTTTAGTATTCAACAACTGTGTTCCTTTAAGTTTATAATGTATTTACTCCTATACATAGGCGGACTAAGTGAAACTTTTAAAGTAAGAATCAAGTCTGAAGCTTAGGAAGACAAAAGTCCTTAAAGAAAAAGACTAACTTCTAAAGAATTCTGAAGTATTAAAGTCTACTATTCCTTCAAGTGTCATACAGTAAGATTTAAAAGGAAATACATCCATTTAAAAAATGTTGCATTTTTGTCAACTAAGTCTAATCATTATTAAACCTTAATCCCCCAAATTCTGTAGTAACTGAAAATTGAAGAATTTTATCCTTTGTGATTTTATGCATCATAGGTGTAAAGTCAGTGAGCAAACCAACAAACTTTTCACAGCAACTCCAGCCAGCAAAATAATTAAAGAAAAAACACAATTAAATAAGCCATGGCAAAAGTCAAAGGACAAAGACAGTACATATACATGCATTTAGCATACATTTAAAGTTGACTACCTTTTGAATTTACCCTATAACTTGGTATCAGTACAATATACTCAACTGAAAGGAGCCTACAGAACTTGGAGTCCTATTTTCATATTAAAAATATATGTGTTAGATATCTAGTATGTACCTATGCTTTAATAATCCTCAATATAAATTTCTGGTTTAAATATGCACACTATGTTAAGAGTTACATACAGAAAAGGAAGACAACCTGAGAAAGTAACAGGCTTAAAATGACACACTGATACTGACCTTTGAAGTAACAACTGCCGAAAGCTCCCACTTTGTGTACTAATGGTTAGATGATGAGATAGATAGCTACACAACCGTGCTCCCATGTAGGAAAAATTTGGGACAGATGTGGCCTTCCAAAATAAAAGTGGAAAAATAAATTATTCATAGCAGCCATGATTAGGTTATCAGGAAATATATTTAAGATATTTTTGGAAATCTGTCTTTAACAACAGTTGACTAGACAACTGCAGAACAGAAGATTAATAATTACTATTTCTCATGTTAATTTTTCTCTCATAAACACTTTGCTATATGCATTTCAGCACTTACAAGTTCATTATATTGATTTTGTGGCTTTAAGAAAATAACCAGCATTGTGCCATTTGTTCTCAATTCTACTTCTCCATTGTGACCTACACCAAAGAGTATCTGAAAGTCACTTTCAAACTGTTAATTAAAAAAAAAAAAACAACAAAAAACCAAAACAAAACCAAGAGTAGACATTAAGACTTTTTTTAAGGACCAAACAGTGTGTTAAAATAAATATATCGCCTTCATTCAGTCTAAGAGCTATTAATCCCAGATTTTTATTTTTTGCAATAAGGAATGTTCAGGGAAAGAGTACAAGAACATGGTAAGTGAAGATAAATATTTTCTCCTTGTCGTGGTTTGACCCCCACTTCTTGGAACTGATGAAAGCATTCTTAAAAGGACCTAAGAAGCAGTTTGAATCCATGGACAGTGGTGAGAACACTAGACATAAAAGGAAGATGGTCACCACGGCAGATTCTCTTCAGGCAGCTGCCGCGTGTGACACGGAAGCACAGGAGGTTCCACTGTGTTTCCCGGGGAGGCCCATGGTTCAAGAGGGAGACTCCTCTCTCCTGATAAACTGAGGAGAGCTTGTGTGAAGGATGGTATTAGACTGAGAATTGAGTGTTAGAGGGGATTGAGTGTTAGAGGGGTGGGGGGAGGAGGAGTGTTTTGGAAGTGTTCCATTGTGGATTGTTGTGTATGTTTTCTTTTCTTCCCTTTTGTGTCTATGTTGTAGATTAATAAAGTGTTGGTTTTTTCCCCTCCATTCCCAAGTTGGAGCCTGCTTTGTTCTGTTTCTGGGTCACATTTCACAGTAACCATTTCAGAAATACACCTTTCATGGGGGCACTGGCACTGTGCCAAAGTCAATCCATGACACTCCTGTACATGCTCCAGCAAACTGCAGAATAGCAAACTTCTGATTCAGAAATTAAAACTGTATAATTACAGTTAATAGTTCTCGATAAGTCGTTTTTTCTAAAACAAATCCTGTTACTTTGAATATTTATACTTTTATAATCTAAAAACAGGTGGTGGCAATGAAATTCCACAACATAAGTTATACACTGTCTGAAAAACATTTTCCTTTGAAACTGATACTTGAAAATTCCAAGAGGTGGTAAAAGTAATTTGGAACCCATTAGTGTTTACATTCAACCTCTCTTAGAACTTAAAGCAGAACATTCCCTTATTTTGGCAATTTATTACTGCTCATTTGTTTTGAGCTCTCTTCTAACAAGATCGAATTTGATATTATTTCTCAGATATAGCTTCAGTGAAAAGAGGCTCTGGTCTAAGTAATTTGATCAGCTCTGCCAAAAAAACCCCCCCTGGATACTAAGAATTCATTAAACTTTTCCTTTGGCTTTATCATCTTTGAACATCTATCAGTGCTATAAATGTGTTTGCATGCTTCTCCTTCTAACATGCTTGAAAAAGCATCTTGCCATTATCATGTCAATGCATTATAGCTACTTACCCTCTACAGGTAGAGGAAAATATGCACTAAACATAACTGTACTATGTGCATTACACTGCTGGAAAGAACTGAGATATCTTTGAAAGATACAACAAATTTAAGTAATTAAGAAAGTCAAATCAACTTTAGTTTCCAGTAAGAGACATGTGAAATAGCTAATGAGCTTTTTGGTGCTTTAGTTCAATCAGTTGCTTGGACTTGAAGAGGTAGTCCCCTTTTTATAAGGCAAATATGTCACTTAAATTACACTTCTTTTTCCAAAGGAAAAAAAAAAAAAAAACCAAACCCAAAACCGACCTCAACAAAAAAAAAGGCCACAAACAAACAAAAACCCCCCAAACCACCATAAAACACACAAAACAAACCAACAAAATCCCACCAAAACAAACCACCACACAGTCAAAACCAAAAACTACTTCAAACATCGTCTGTATTTTTTTAAACCATTATCTTCCCAATCAGTTGGTCCGTATTTGTGGTTGCATCAAATACTGAAACAATGCCATTTGGGGTATTCTGACCTGGCATAGCACACAGAGACAAAAATAAATAAATAAATAAATCTTATATCTTACTAACCACTCATTATAGTACAATAATGTCTTCCCTGAATTATTATTGCATTGTAATCCCAGTTTATCTCCAACTCCAAAAAAGTAAAAATCTAAGCATGAAGGCTAGTCTACCAATATGTATAGTGAGAAATTTTACCTGCTGTAACAGCAACAGTACACCATATTAACTACACAATAGTCAAGACTTCTTAAGCTATGAAGTCAGTGTTAAACTTTTGGAAAACAAGCTAACTGATGATTCACTCTGTCAAGACATAAATGGATTAGGAAGAACAGGGGGAAGTATATAATTAAGTCTTACAGACAGGCTAAGATACCAGATATCCAGATAAAGGGAAGATTGTACAGGATTTTGGTTTCTTTTATTTTAGCCTTTTTTCCTTCACAAACCATCTGTAGATCTGTTCAAACATCACTGATGCAGATGCTTATAAACACACTTCAGCATATTTAAATGAAGTTTTGAGATAAACCAGGACAAGTAAAAACAAATACTTGAGCAGAGGCTCAAGACAGAAGAATAAGCATAGTTGACTCACACTCAAACATCATCATATCCTGACATACAATGAAGCTGAAATCATGTGCTTTTGAATACTAGGACAGCATTTTGCACTGAGCTAAGTTTTATTTTTCAGAAAAACTGTTATCTTTCAGACTGATAACACTCAATGCTTCTCAGTTATGGAAGGCACATCTAACCCTAACATCGGACTTGTTTTAAAAAGGAGGAGAGAAAAAGAGGCAACATTAAAATATTTATCTTAAACAAGAGTCAATTTATTAAACATCTATGAAGTTTCTTCAAATAAAGTTATATGGAATATTTTCATCTTTTATTAACTTTTCTTAATGTGTCCAAATAAAGGATGAAAAAATTATGCTGCCAAACACAGCACAAGTAATCTTAATGTATAACTAAACTGTTCTTGTGTATCAATTCTGTATTATAGTAAGAAACTTAAGACTCTACAGTTCTTAAGACTCTACACAATATGTGACAATCACATAGGTTCTACATACTCCAGATTATTTCACAGTAAAAAAATCTGCAAGTATCTGCACTTAAAAGGTGCATAAAGTTTACATTCTTCAATGTAGAATTTGAAAGCAACTCAGGATAATGGGAGATACTTCATGTAATAAATAGCAAGCAGAAGTGTGACTTCATTTTCTGCAGCAAGCCCAGAAGACAGTAGAAGGAGCTAATTCACTAAACAACACAGATGGTTTTTCCAATGGCTCCCCCAATTAGTACAGAGTTCAGCTCAAGGTCTCTGTCCTCGTTTCCATTACCATCAATGGGACTAGACCAAGTTACCAGCAGACTAGCTTTCCTTTTTTCTAATTATGATGTTCTGAAATATTTATAATACCAAATGAAGAACAAAGCCTGTCAGTAAAAAAGAGCATTTCTCAAAGTAGGTATAGTTTTTTCTAAATACAAAAGAACAACAAATATCTATTATGAAGAATATTTTTGTAGGATAGAATAAAAATGTACAACTGACAGTGTCTGCTATGTAAATCCAGCAATTCAAATATAACTTCTTTAATGAACTGCTGTAATTTCAACTCTAGTATGTGATCTAGAGAGATTCAAATACACAACAAAGGAAACAGAGTAAATTAGGGAAATTTATCAATCAGCCAAGCATATCTCACTTGAGATGTCATTACAGTTTATTGAGAAAAATCCCTATACATTTCAGTCTAAAAAGAAAAATTCAAACCATTAAAATACTATAGGCACAATGATATAACAACTAATACTAGCATGCATATCTTGCACACTAGGCAACAGAGGCATAACATCCATGTTAAGACAGAATACAGAGGCTACCTGTTGATATACAAGTTCAACAAGTTCTTGCAAAGTTTCATCCGCAGTGACCCAGCCATTCACTGTTTCGGCAAAGTGCTCTATTTCAGTTTCAAAACAACCAGGTTGCTCGGCGAGGTGATTTAGAAAGTCTTGTACATATTCTGCCAAAGTCAGATAGCCATCATATTCATCTTCAAAGGAAGAATCCTATAGCAGTGAAAGAATATACCAGCTATTTAAAAGAAACCTTAAATGGTCACACTTACTACCTCCAGAAGTTACCAGAGCCCTTAGTCTTGAGTAACTCCTGATGCTCTGCATACTTGATAGTGATCTTTATTACACATTTCACTTAAACATTTTTAGCAAATATAGACCTCTGCATCAAAAAGCTCTAGTAGTCAAGAACTAGGTAACATGTTTTTATAGAGATTAAGGTCTCCCAGCAAAACACATCAAAAGACAGATTAAAAAGAAATTAGTTTGCCAAGTTGACTGTAAGATTAACTAACAAACTAACACATAAGTATACCTGCTAAGAATAAAATTACCAAACTGAGGCTCAACACCCTTTCCTGATGCACACACAAACTTTGCTACAGATACACGAACTGTAGAAGAAAAGATAATTGAAAATTGGAAACAAAATATTTTGAGCTTACCTAGGGTACAAAAGTGCTCCAAAATATGCAGGAGGGGGATAAATTACAGAAATACAATACAGTGTAATGTTCCCATGTATAAAATACAGGCAGGAAGTAATGCATACTTTATCAATGTTTATGTTCCTGCTGATGGAACAGAAAACCACCCTACTGGGTTTGTGTGGCCAGGTTTTGGTAGCAGGGGGAACTGCAGAGGTGGCTTCTCTGAGAAGCTGCTGGAAGCTTCCCCCATGTCTGGCAGAGCCAATGCCAGCCAGCTCCAAGATGGACTTGCCACTGGCCAAGCCTGAGTCAATTAGAGATGGCAGTGATGCCTCAGGGATAACATAGTTAAGAAGAAAAAAAAGTTATTGCACAGATGTAATTGAGGCCAGAGGAGAGTGAAGTGAGAATATGCGAGAGGAACAACTCTGCAGACACCCAGGTCAGTGCAGGAGGGGCAAGAGGTGCTCCAGGCACCAGAGCTGAGATTCCCCTGCAGCTCATGGTGAAGACCGTGGTGAAGCAGTTGTGCCCCTGCAGCCCAGGGAGGGCCACAGGGATGCAGAGATCTACCTGCAGCTTCTGAAAGAGCCCATGCTGGAGCAGGGGATGCCTGAGAGGAGGCTGTGAACCTGTGGGATGCCTGTGCTGGAGCAGGGTCCTGGCGGGACCTACAGACCCATGGAGAGAGGAGCCCACGCTGGAAAAGGTTTCCTGGTAGGACTTGTGACCCTGTGGAGGACCCATGTTGGAGTAGGTTGTGCCTGAAGGACTGCACCCCAGGGAAGAGTGACCCATGGTGGAGCAGTCTGGGGAGAGCTGTTGCCTATGGGTGGACTCACACTGGAGAAGTTCATGGAGAACTGTCTCCCATGGGAGGGACTCCATGCTGGAGCAAGGGAAAGACTGACTCCTCTCCCAGAGCAGTGGCAGGAACAATAGGTGATGAACTGACCATAACCCCCATTCCAGTCTCCCTGTGCTGATGCGGGTGGAGAAGGTAGAGCTGGGAAAGGGAGGGAAGGTGTTTTTAAGGTCTTATTTTACTTCTCATTATCCTGCTCTGATTTTGTTAGTAATAAATTCAATTAATATCTGTAATTCAAGCCTGTTTTGCTCATGGACAGTATTTGGTGAGTGATCTCCTCCTAGTCCTTTCCTCAACTCATGAACATTTGTTATATTTTCTCTCCCCTGTCCAGCTGTGGAGGGGAGGGAGAGAGAGGCTTTGGTGGGTGCCTGGCATTCAACCAGGGGCAACCCACTAATTTTGTCCATTCAAAAATGAATGTATGTAAGTCTCTAACGTCAATGTTGTCCTGGATAATTACAATGCTAGTATATGAGAGGAATAGCATAGAAAGCAACATACTTTGTGATGTAACTAGTAATAACACAGTACCAATAATTCACCTTTTCATACTGTACAAAAGATTGTGAAAAGTATCTCATGAAATCTCAGAAGAGCAAGCAGGAACCTGAAGAGGGAACTGCTAAAGAGCTGACAATTAGTAATTCAAGACATAAGGGTAACATACAAGATATCAGAATTCTCAACTGATCTACTATTTAATGTGAAAAAGATTTAAATATATCTACTGTAATGAAAAATCAAGCTAAAATGATAACTGCTTTTTCTTTACTTAGTGGACATAAATACACTGATAAAGTTTATAATTACATTCTCCCTCTCCCCACCATCCCTCCCTTAATGAGGGAATATCCTTTACTTTCTGTCTTCAAAATGCCTCATTCTCTACTGCAAAGCAACATGGATCTGTGAAAGATAAAAGCTCTGGATACGAACTGTGGAGAAAGACAGACATACATTGCTGAAAATCAAGTATTGGCATTAATTTCACAACCTGTAAAGAATGTGTGGGGAAAAAATCAGATTTTCCAAAATTCTCTAAAGACCTGTGTTGTAAGAGAATAAAACCTAAGTTAATGAGGGACACATCAATATAACATAAGAAAAACTAGAAAAGTTTCATATGATGTTTAATTAAGTAGAATATTTGCCCAGTGAATAATACTGAAGACAAAGTTAATGTGGCCCAGCAGAAATAGTAAAAAAAATATGGATTTAAGGAAATGGTGGCAAATCATTATTACTCATAAGGATAAAGCCTTCAACAACCTGATCCAAGTTGATTTTGCTCTGAGTTGGGATCGGACCAGAGGAACTTCAGAGGTCTTTTCCAACCGAAATTATTCTATTATTCTAATGGTTTAGAGCTTATGAAGCCAAAGAAAAGCTAACAAGCATCTAACTTGCTAAATATTCTATTTCTCTAAAGGAAATCAAATTTTACTAGGCAATTTCAAATAGCTCAGTAAAAGTTTTGTATAACTATTTTGGTCCACAGAACTATGACATTATTTGTGCAACAACTGAAGCTTAGTCACATACAGCACAACTAGTATCTCTTCAAACAACCTGTTTGAAAACTCTCCAACCAAGTTGCAGGGGATGCAGCTGCTGTAGCTAGTAAAAGAAGCTGCTCTTTCTGAAAGCCATCAGGTTGTTATGAGATCCTCATTTAGTAGAGAGGAAGGCATATTCCTCTCATCCTCACCTGATAAAAATTTGCTCTTGGAGGAAACATTCTTGTTCTGCAAGGGACTCCAATCCCATTTGGTATACTGGTGTCCTCGTATTCATACTCCTCTTCCCATTTTGTAATTAAAAGGCTAACCACAGAGGCTAAATTCAGCCCCACATTCTTCTACCTCTACTAATTATGCAACTGCAAAGGCAGTCTAGGTTTTATTAATTATGCCAGGGAACAGAACAAATGGGAGAGAAAAAAAATTATAACTTTATTATGTGTTGTATATTGTTAAATTAGGAGCACTCAATACTTAAAACCTAGTTAGATTTTAGTCCAGTAACTTCTAGACATAAACCCCTCATGTTTCTCACTAGCAGATTTTAAGCTTTAACAAAGGAGATAGAACCACGTACTGTATCAACTAAGTTTTGGGGTTTTATCTTCATATTATACCTACTCAGCAAACATACAATAGTTAATACAAAATTAGGTATAAGGACTGTTACGGGTACAAACCTCATAAGACACGAATAGGTGATTTAATTGGCACCTTCATGTTTTACTAAAAGTATAAACCCCACTAGTGAGGCTGCTTAACCTCCTTTTGGAAATTGGTTGAAGAAAAAAAAAGAGGTGGAAGGGAAATTCCACCTAAGATAATACAAATATCACTCATAAAACTATTAATTGAGATCATTATGCCCTTCTGATAGAGTAACAGTCATATTCTCATATATCCATGTCAGAGAACAAGTCTGATATTTCCTACTGGCAATCCAAACCTAAATCTTGTCACCAGTTCTACTGCAGATATCCGCAACTTCCAATGGGATGGACAGCTGTATGCAAACAGAATCCTGTGGAAGAGGCTCACAGATGGCCTGTGAGTCAGAGGGGGTTAGTGAAAGAAGAGAAGCTGATAAGAGTCGCCTTTGCTCTTGAAAGGAGCTTTACCAAGGCCCTCAGCATGGAAACGAGGGAGAGAAAGAAAGATAAATGAGGGGCAGGCTGCCTTGCTCCAATGAATGTTGTGTTGATTTATTTTGACCAATGTCTAAGTCTAAACTTTGTGAAAGACTATAAAAGACAGCATGCTGTAAAATAAACAGAAACTTTCCTAAATACAGTGTGTTCCTCATCCTGTTACAACCATCTTGACAGCAACAGAATCTCACAGAGATCTTTCCTCCCCAAAGTCCTGGTAAAGTTTTTCTGAAAAATCTAGTATGCCTTGGATGCTGTAATCCTTACAGTATCTTCACAGGTAGCTGATAATTTTGAGTATCAGAACTAACTGGAGATTAAATAATCTAACAATCAAATGTTATATGGACACACATAGTAATTACAGTAATGTACAATCAAACAAAGAATCAACCAACACATTCTTTCTAAAACAATAAATGTTTAATAAATAGCAAAAAACAACATGATTTTTCAGATCTAAAAATTTCAGGGAAAATTATAAATGAAAGCTAAGTATTACTTGTAAGAAAAACTGAATTTTCTCCAAACTGTTTTGTTTCAAATTTTAAAACCCACGGTGAAAATCTGTGTAATAGTAAAGTGTGCTAAATTCCTTATTTTTATTGCAGGTGGATCCAGTTTACAAAATTAATTCACCTATTGAAGTAACAAAAAAAAAAAAAAAAACAACTCCAAAAACCAACAAAAACTAACAAACAAAAAAATCCTCAAACTTGGTAATAATGAAGAACTAACAAGTCCGAAAGATCATTGTTCTATCCCTAGTATACTCTGATTAGATTAGGGTCCCTACAACATACTTCCAAATAAATGTTCTAGGTTTTGCTACCATTTTAAGAGTTATTTTCATCAACAGATGAGTCACTTGTATTCATAGCATATTCCTACAACATGCCTGTGTGTTTTTGCAAAACAGCTGAAAAGCAACATTGCTGGACTCTAAACTTTGTAATTATACATATGAACACTCATGCCATCCCAAATGGCATTTTTTATTTATTCATAGAAACCATGTAACATGTACTGGGGCAAAGTAGTATTTTTTCCTCCTAGATTATCCATTCACAGAAGCATGTTTGTACTGGCATTTGTCAATGGTTGTATGTGATTATGGGCTTTTATTATTCAGGACAGTGATTTTATTCAGTAAGCTGGCAAAGCTGGTAACATCCAGATAACATCAATTTCACTGGTGAGAAAAAACCCTTCAAAATTCCAAACCACCATGTTTAGCATTCAAATCAAATATTTTTTCCCTAAGTTATTAAAAATATATTTGTTTCAGTATAATTGTTTATTATAATTTGATTGTATTTGTAAGAGCAATAGTTCCCACCTACTTATACCAGTACCAGTTTATCTGCCTGCATAACAAAAAGATATGCCAAGAATTCACATAGATCTTCCCTAGAGTAGAATTACTGTAGTAACAATATGGAAGACATGGAGAGTAGAAAATAAGAAGTACCAACTTTTATTATGTAGTGAATGTACAATATGGATTGGAGATTACCCTTAGCCTGGCTGAAAATATATTTCATATTAGGTATGCTGCTAGGAATGAGCCCAAACCTACTTTTTTGCCCTCTGGTGATACAATATCCCTGAAGGAATTAAAAGACACATGATGGTACATAAAGTTAGGCAGTCATGGCAAATCATACCCATGGCATAGTAAATTTAGGAAAGGTAAAGGCTATGCTTAGAAAAGCTAAAGTTCAAGTTTTCTCCCACACTTGCTTCAAAAACCCATGCAATCTGAATAAAAATGCAGCTAAGTTTTTAATGAAAATGCAGTGCAGATGTAACTATAACAGAAGTAGTTGTGAAAAAGACAGCTTACGCTGGTGTTTGGTATAATCAATAAGGAATGCAGTTATCTGGAGCAAACTTCAAGCAAAATACTAAAGGCTCTCAGCATAACATTCACTTATCACAACATTCTGACTGTCTCTGGAGGTTATCATCAAAATATTTGAAATCTGTTCAGCAAATGCAGCATTCAAGTTATTTGATACACAAGAGCACAAGAAACATTGTTAAACTGAATTGGCATATACTAAGAAAAGACTAACACTCACTGCAAAGTTCTGGTTATATCCTGATGGATAAAACTCAGGTGCTTTAACAGACAACTTTGATGTTACCACAGGAGCCACAGCCACCTGAGAGTCAGCCATTTCTGGTCCAGAATCAGGAACTGAAACTTTTTCTTGTGATCCAGATGGAATTCTTGCCTGTTGCAGGTGTTCTGAAAAGTTTTTGATAAATGGTTTTTGTTAATGGCTTTTCTTAGAAACCACTAAATTAGTATGTATTCACACAGAGTACACAAAAACAAATACATCACTTTTTGGACTTTAAATATACTTTTACTAATACTATAAATATACTTTCCTCCAAGCTCAGGAGGGATGCATCCCAATAAAGAGGAAGTCAGGCAAAATTGCCAGATGAACAAG
Organism: Montifringilla adamsi; assembly: GCA_017590115.1. Lineage (NCBI taxonomy): Eukaryota > Metazoa > Chordata > Aves > Passeriformes > Passeridae > Montifringilla > Montifringilla adamsi. Next base: position 9,087 of record JAGGNK010008926.1, on the reverse strand, counting down.
GAGCTCCTGGACAAATTCAAACAGAAAAAGGAAGCCTACAGAGGGTAGAAGGAACAGGTAGCCTGAGAGTGAGACAGATTGTCCAAGCAGCCAGGGATCAGGTTAGGAGAGCAAAAGCCCTGAGAGAATTAAAACTGGCCAGGGACATCAAGGGCAACAAGAAAAGCTTCTATAGGGATGTCCTACTTGACAAATTTGGTGGCCTTCTACAATGGAGTTACAGCAGTGGTAGATGAGGGAAGAGCAGCTACTATCATCTACCTGGACTTGTGCAAAGCATTTGACACTGTCCCACATGATATCCTTGTCTCTAAACTGAAGAGAACATGGATTTAACATATGGATCACTCAGTGGCTAAGGAACTGGATGGATGGTAACACTCAGAGAGTTGTGGTTGACAGTTCAATGTCTAAGTGGAGACCAGTGACAAGTGACCTTCCCCAGGGGTCAGTAATGGGACCAGTGCTGTTTAACATCTTTGTTGGTGATATGGACAGTGGGATCAAGGGCACCCTCAGTAAGTTCGTTGATGACACTGAGCTGTGTGCTGCAGTTGACACGCTGGAGGGAAGGGATGCCATACAGAGGGACCTAGAAAGGCATGAGAGATGGGCTTGTGGGAACCTCATGAAGGTCAACAAGGCCAAATGCAAGGTCCTACACCTGGGTTGGGGCAATCCCAAGCACAAGTACAGGCTGGGCAGAGAATGGGTTGAGAGTAGCCCTGGGGAAAAAGACTTGGGGGTGTTGGTTGACAAGAAGCTCAACATGAGCAGGTAATGTGCGCTTACAGCCCAGAAAGCCAACGCTGTCCTGGGCTATATAAAAAAGGCATGACCAGCAGGGCGAGGGAGGTGATTCTGCCCCTCTATGCTGCTCTTGTGAGACCTCACCTGGAGTACTGAATCCAGTTCTGAGGTCTCCAACACAACAAAGATGTGGACCTGCTGGAGCGAGTCCAGAGGAGGGCCATGAAGATGATCAGATGACAGAAGCACCTCTGCTATGGAGACAGGTTGAGAGAGTTGGGATTGTTCAGTCTGGAAAATAGAAGGCTCTGGGAAGACCTTATGGTGGCCTTTTAGTACCTGGTGGGGCCTACAAAAAAGCCAGAGGGTGTGGAAGAGGTTTTACAGCAACTTCTGTGAGCCAGAGAGAAGTTCGATAAGAGGATCCATGTTTACCCCTGAAAGAATTTTCTACCAGGGTCGTTGACACAGAAACCAAGAAAGAGAGAAGGATAAATAAGAGAAACCTGCAACTGTCTATTCCAATAAGCACTTTGTTTGTCTTTCCTGACTAATGAGTAAAGGATAAAATTAGGAGTTTTGTAAGAATGTATAAAAAGCATGCATGCTAAAATAAAACCAGGTTTGAAGCCTTCTGAAAATGGAGTGTTGCTTTGTATTGTGACTGTCTCAACTACAACAAGAGAGGGAGTTTTTACAAGGTCATGGAGTGATAGGATAAGGAGGAATGGCTTCAAACTGAAAGAGTAGGTTTAGATTGGATATTAGGAAGAAATTATTTCTTATGAGGGTGGACAGGCCCTGGCACAGGGTGCCCAGAGCAGCTGTGGCTGCCCCTGGATCCCTGGAAGTGTCCCAGGCCAGGCTGGACGGGGCTTGGAGCAGCCTGGGACAGTGGAAGGTGTCCCTGCCCATGGCAGGGGGTGGAACAGGATGGGCTTTAAGGTCCCTTCTCAGCCCAAACCATTCTATCATCCTATCCTTCAAATATATATATTTAATATGGATAAAGCTTTCACTTGAGCAAACTCTAGGCACCTTTCTACATGATAGAAAGTGAACACAATCAATGTTCATGTGAAGATGACCAAAAAAAGGGTGAGAGCCCTCTCTTTCCCCATGAAAACATGTTTTCTAAGAGCTAACCTGAGAAACTAGTAAATTTTCTTATTATATTCTTGCTGCTTTTGGGTTTTTCTCATAGATTTTATATGTAAAGGCAAGACTCTAAAGGTCAATAAATGGAAGAAATCACTATTTTTTAACATAATCCTTGAAGACACTTAACTATCATTTTTGTATACAATTAAAAAAATTAATCCAATGAAACGCTGTTTTTAAATCACATTTTCCAAATCCATGTTTATAAATTAGCTCCTAAATTTACTGAAAACATAATCTGGATCTACCTGAAAAAAGTAACCAACAAATAATGCTTAATGGTACTGTTGGGTTTGGTTTATTTTTTTGTCAAACCTTTAGTCCAGAGTTAGAGAATTCTTCTGTAAGGGGAAGAATGAGAACATCGGCAGCCAGATGAACAAATGGCTAAAACACATACATACAGATATGTGGGCACAAAAAGGGAGGGAGGGAGGGACAAGCAGAAACATTGCAAGCAGGCTACAACGGTACATCAATACCTTTACTTGGGCACAGGTCCATAGCTCAGAAACATGAGTGCTCATCTAAGGAAAAGTGCAGTTGCCAGGCCCCCTACGCAGCTCATCTCCATGCGGTGGCCTCTAAGCCCCTAGGTGCGTAGGGTGGGAGAAAGTACGTGTCCCTGTGGCTAGGCCGAAAGGAGGTGTGGGGGGGAAGCCCCAGGGCTCCACTCTCAGTGGGACGGCGACGGGAATGGGGATGGGGGGTGCCGGAGCAGCAAGCGAAGCAGGAGCAGGGCACTTTGCACAAAGAAGGGGCGCACAGCGGACTTTAGGGGGCCACTCCTCGATACCTTCGGCATCGGGGGGGCTCTGGAAGGGCGGGGAAGGGGCCACCGCACGGCGGCCAGTACCTGCGTTTCCGGTGCTCAGCGGCGCTGTCTTCGGAGGTCGCAACGGTTCCTGCTGCAGCAAGAGGCCGCCCGTTTTATGCTGCTTTTCGGCCGAGACTGTACTGTGGGAACCACTACCCCCAGGACAGGCCCCACGACCGCTCTCCGACGCGTCCGCGCCGCTGAGAGCAGCGCCACCTCGACTCCAGACCCGGCCAGCACCTGGAGCTCGGTTGAAACTATCCGACATACTTGGGTCGGGGTGGCTCAGGCGCTCATGGGAAGGAGCCAGCGACTCAATCTCGCTTCTCCGCGGCCGGAGCACTTCACTTTCAGTTTCACCCCCACACACACCACCACGATGGTCGCAAGCCAGGCCGGCTCACAGCGCCCCCTCGCGACCTCTCAAGACCCGTCGCCATAGCAACCTCGGTGGCACTGAGGCCTAGCACCACCCGCCGCCGAGACGGGGAGGAGCACGGTCCGCCAGGCGGCCAAGACTCCGGCTGTCACGATACGTCCTTGCGAACGGGGATCGTGATGGTTCGTTTTACTGATCTCAGGGTGCAAAAACCGACACGACCAGGGGATTGCAGTGATAATCAAAAACAAATGTACCTTTATTGAATGACCACAGCAAAATGAGTTAGGGAGAAGGGGAAGAGAGGAAAAAGGGAAAGAATAAGGAAAAAGAGGGGAGGAAAAGAAAGGAGGTGTATAGCTACCAGACGTGGGATGATGAAGTCCTTCAAAGTCCAGTCGATGAAGCCTGTCGTATTCACGTCAGGGGAGATCTCAGAGATACTGGTCAGCTCTAACCTCTATTATAGTCTTTTTTGATTGGGGGAAGGGGACACGTTTCAAAATTGAATCAAATGTAATATAGAATAGTCTATTGAAAAAAGGGTACAAAAAGTAGGCGAGAACCATTGTCTTCTTGGTCCAGTGGTCGGCAAACATTTTGCTTTGGTTAATTGGCCTTCCCCACACTCCTCCCCCCATGACAGGGGTTTCAGTCTCAGTCCTTGGGGAGGAAGGGGGAGCTTTTCCATATGAGGGTCTCATGTCTCAGTCCTTGAGGGAGAGGCTTCTCCCATCTCAGTCCATCTGTCACAGTGGTTGTACATTAAATGGAGGGTCTTTTTCCGTGAGGACCACCAAAAGGTCATTCAAGAGAGAAAGTCCAGCCAAGTAAAGAGGTGAGGAAATTCCAGAACCAGGGTTGTGAAGTGGTGCAGGTGAAGGAGGGCACGGTGTCCCTTTCCTTTTCATCGAGTGCAGCATTCCATGAGGTGAACAAACACACCTGTGAACAATGGTTTGGCTTGGTGGGCAAGCCAGACCAGGATCCTAGAACAGGATCTTTATTTCTTTCTTTCCCCAGTGGTCCCAGTTTCTGTCCTTTTCACCACGATCAGGAGGCAAAAATTAGGGAAATTTCAGACACACCGGCCCGCCAGTCGCCACAGTCACCTGCAGGTTTGGGTCAGGCATGGCATTTGTGAGAGTTGTCCCCATTAGCTTGGCTGCTTGGAGTTAAAGGCTCTTGCCTGGATGTCAGGCTGTGTAGCCAACCTCATCTGTTCAGAATTGATGAGTCAGCTTGCCCCTCTTCTCCCCCAACACAGGCTCAACTTTCAACAACAAACAAGTTTGTGGTTTGTTTGTGTCAGCAGCTGGTTCTGAGGCCTTGGGATGTATTTGAGTCACACCTCCCTCAAAAATCACAAAAGATTGGAAATGGCATTTTCAAAAAGACAATGTTCTCTTCTAATTGTTTCCTACAGGAACTAATAGCATACTGTGACCATAACAGGACCAAGATTGCAGCTACACATGCTAGGAAACCTGTAGCTACAGGTGTCTGCTTTTAAAAGCATCATGCTACACTGTGCATATGCAGTTTTTCACAAGAAAGGGGTTTGTGTGGAAAAGTTGTAGGCAAGATTGTAAATTTAAGCCAACAAAGTTAACACAGCAACTTTTATATATGTCGGAGTGTCTGGTTCCTCTTTTGGGAAGCGACCTGTTAAGTAAATTGGAGGCTCAGATTGTATTTAAAGATGGAGAAGTACAATTATTTGTACCGGAGACTAAAGCCATTGAGGCAAGGACTTTTATGTTGCAGGGAACACCAGAACCAGACAATTCTGGAGGAATACCGTAAGCAGTAGAAAATGCAGTAACACCCTTGGTTTGGGCCAGTGGAACTCCAGGCCATTCCCAACAAGCTCAGCCTGTAAGCATTACCCTAAAACCTGTATCAAAGCCAGTAAGGCAGAAGCAGTATCCTTTAAAATTAGAAGCTAGAAGGGGAATCAAAAGTCTAATAGAAAATTTCAGGGAATTTGGATTATTGATAGAATGTGAGTCAGAATATAACACTCCTGTTTTGCCAGTTAAAAAGCCTGGGATGAATAAATACAGGTTGGTACAAGACCTACAAGCGATCAATTAAATAGTTCAGGATATCCACCCTGTTGTAGCCAATCCTTATACCTTGTTAACAGCCCTTATGGAATATCACCAATGGTTCACAGTAATAGGTCTGAAGGATGCTTTCTTTTGCATACCTCTCAATAAGCTGTCAGGGCATTTTTGCCTTTGAGTGGGAAAATCCTCAAACTGGCCAGAAGACTCAGCTTACCTAGACTGTGCTACTGCAAGGATTTAGAAATAGTCCAAGGATTTTTGGGAACCAACTGGCAAAAGAATTAGAGGTCTGGAAAAAGGACAACCCCAAAGGGTTGGTCCTGAAGTATGTTAATGACATCTTGCTAGCAACTGAAACTAATGAAAAGTGTATGGAATTGACTACCAGTCTTCTAAATTTCCTAGGCCAAGGAGGCTACAAAGTGTCTTAGGAAAAATCTCAGATCATGAAGCAGCAAGTTACCTACCAAGAATTTGAAATACCAGGACAGTGGAAATTAGGAACGAACAGAAAAGAAGCCATTTGCCAGGTACCCCAACCTGTGACAGCCTGAGATTTAAGAGCATTCTTGGGTATGGCTGGATGGTGCAGATTGTGGGTTTCAAATTATGAACTTTTAGTTAAACCATTGTATGAGCTTTTAAAGGAGGCCCTGGAAGGACCTTTGATTTGGACTCCTGAGGATGAACATGCGTTCCGTAACTTAAAGCTGGCCTTGATGTCTGCACCTGCCTTAGCACTTCCAGACTTAACAAAGCCCTTTGAGATTTTTGTGCATGAACGACAGCACCTAGACTTCAGAGTTCTGGCTCAGAAGGTAGAAGACTTCAAGATGCCTGTGGGATACTTTTCAAAACAGCTTGACAAGGTCAGCCAGGGATGGCCCAGATGCCTGCAAGCCATAGTGGCGACTGTTCTCCTCATCTAAGAGGCCAGGAAATTGACTTTGGGACAAAAGATAGCAGTGTACATTCCACACACTATAACCACTGTATTAGGACAAAAAGGGGAGCATTGGCTTTCCCTGAGTCATATGCTGAAGTATCAGACTATTTTAATGGAGCAAGAAGATGTGGAGTTGAAATTAACCACAGCATTAAATCCAGCCTAATTCCTGAACACCCTGATGCAAAGGGATGAACAGCTAACCCATGATTGCTTACAGACAATTGAGCAAGTTTATGCAAGGCAACCAGGCCTACAAGACACACTCACTGAAGATCCAGAGACAGAGTTCTTTGCAGATGGAAGTAGCTAGGTACAAGATGGAAAACAAAGAACCAGCTATGCTGTAGTCATGTCAACCAAGATAATAGAAGCTGCACTGCTGCCCACGGACACCTCAGCACAAATGGCAGAGCTCATAGCCCTATGAAGAGACCTGGAATTGGCAGCAGGAAAAAGACCAACTTGAAATATGCTTTTAGCATTGTGCATGCCCATGGAGCTATATGGAAGGAAAGAAGCCTATTAATAGCACAAGAATCTCCAATTAAATATAAACAAGAAATATTGTCCCTTCTTGATGCTATCCAACTGCCCAAAGAAGTGGCTGTACTACACTGCAAGGTACACCAGTGTGCGGATTCCCAAATTCATATAGGAAATAGACTTGCAGATAAAGCAGCACGAGAGGTAGCACAATAAGGCATCTTAGCATTAATACCTGATAAAGCTATGTCACTGCCAGAAGGTGGCCCTGGATATAGCCAAGCAGATTTAAAATTAGCTACTTATCTAAAAGCCCAGAATAAAGAGGGTGAATGGCTGGGAACTCCCAATAACCAGGTCTTAGTCCCACCACAACTGATGTTAGAAATTGTAAAACAGAAACACCAGCAAACCCACTGGGGAATTGATGCTATGATAACAAGTCTATAGACTCAGATACTCAGTGTTTGGATGACAAAAATTGTCAGGTCTATTACAGAAAAAATGCCTGATATGTCTTAAAAATAATCCTTTGAATTCAAAAAGACCACCTATGTGGATTACTAAAAGAGGGAACACTTCCAGAGAGTACTGGTAAATTGATTTTTCTGAGCTACCATGCCAACAAGGATACAGGTATCTCCTAGGTGGATACCTTTTCCAAGTGGCCAGCTTTCCCCTGCCTTACCAACAGGGCTAGAGAAGTTTCTAACATACTCCTCAAAGAGATCATACTCAGGTCCAGAGTGCCTATAGGAATGTTATCTGATAGGGGACCTCATTTTATATCTGAAGTGTTATATCAACTTAGTAAACAGTTTGGTATAAGTACATACTCCATGGAGACCACAATCTAGTGGAAGGGTTGAGCAAATGAATCAAACTTTAATGAGACAAATTAGCAAAATTTGTCAGGAAACTTTCTTGAAATGGCCACAGGTGTTACCATTAGCTTTGTTATGAATTAGAGTGCAACTCCAAACTAAACTGATGGTGAGCCTGTATGAGTTGATGTTTGGAAGACTGTATTCTGTTGCAACTTTCTCTGGATCTGAAGAAGAAATTGGGAATCAGGAAATAGAAAAATATTTCATTTCATTGGGGAAATCCTTAAATGAGCTAAAAAGATTTATCATTCTCTCAGAACCTCTTACCCTAGACACCCCAGTTCATTCATTTCAGCCTGGGGATCACATATACATCAAGACCTAAAAATCTGAACCACTTCAGGAGCAGTGGAAAGGACCTTATCCAGTTCTGTTGACTACAAGAACAGCAGTGAAGGTGAAAGGAATTAACTCCTGGATACATTGCATCCCAATTAAGGGGGCTCTCGATTCAGAGTGGACAGTGGAAAACACCAGACCCCTGTAGCTGAAAATTTTGAAGACATCTGTAAACAAGCAGCAAAATGTACAGACTAATTATCAATGCAGGGTGACCCCAACATAGGGAATAATGTGCTCTGACTCCATGATTTCAGAAGGCTGAACAATTGCTTTATTAAGCTATATTATGTTACACTATATTACTATACTAAAACGATACTAAAGAAAAACCCATGACTGTTTCCAGACAGTCGCAACACAGCTTTGACCCAATTGGCCAATCAATCCAAACAACCATCACCGGTGTCCAATTAACAAATCACTCTCGGTAAGCAATCTCCATAACACATTCCACATGTGCCAAACAACAGGAGCAGCAAGTGCAGATAATTGTTTTCTCTTCTTCTCTGAGCCTCTCACTGCCTTCCCCAGGAAAATACTGGGTGAGAGAATTATGTCTCTGTTCAGAGAATGTGAATACCACATCTCAATCTTTTTACTATAATAAAAAAATAAAAGGAGCTGCATTTGCAATTCTTCTGCTGGGCCCTTGCAGAAGAGAGAAAAAACACAGCCCAAGAAGTTCCCTTAACAATATGCTGGTTGTCAAGCAGAACCTCAATCAGATGCTGACAGTCCTAGGGTGATGTTATGATGCTTGTATCCCCAATCATGTGTTCTGTTTATAAGGCGGGGAGAAGAAACAGCACAGAGTTTTGTTATCAGCTGCACTCTCCCCCACAGTCTGCTGTATTGGAGTGTACCAATATTACTGACGGGACTGCCCTGGTCTGTCTGGCCTCAGCTGTTGACCAAATAGTGGCACCTGTGGTGTTTTCCCCCCAGAGGCGCTATTCAGTTACCTGTGGTTGCAGCAGAGGCACGTGAAGACAAGTCCGGGCATGCCCTGAGCTCCAGTGCTTGCGGGCTGGAGCTTGCTTTTGAGGGGGTCACTCCTCAGGCCTTTAAGGTGAGGTGAAGAAAGGAGCAGGTTCTGATGGAGAGCTTTTAATCCAGAGTTTTTATTTTGGTGGCACAGCCTCTGAATCTTGCAACAACTCCAACAAACTCCCCAACAGAACCACAACCTCGTGGTCTGCTTGCCTTTTTACCTGGAGACTGGGGCAGGGGAGGGAACACAGGGAGCA
>JAGGNK010008915.1:17452-58224 GCA_017590115.1 Montifringilla adamsi | reverse complement strand
ATGTTATGTACTGGTCCATCTAGCTCCCTGCCCTGAGTTCCAGCCACGTGTTTCTCAATTTTTCTGAGCTGTTTGCTTAAAGCCACCATGTAGGTGGCCAATGTTACCTCCCCAATGTGGGTGGACATTCCCTTTTGTGTTCCATATGGTCTTCCATAAAGCATTTCAAAGGGACTCAGCCTTGCTTTAGCCCGAGGTTTAGTTCGAATTTGCAATAGTGCCAGTGGAAGAGCTTGGGGCCAGGGCAGATTAACTTCCTGCCCCAGTCTTACAATCTGCTGCTTAATCAAATGATTCATTTTTTCCACCTGGCCGCTTGACTGGGGGCGGTATGGAGTATGAAGTTCCCAATCTATTCCCAGGTGGCTACTAATCTGTTGCACTATTTTGGAAATGAAATTTGATGATCTATCCAAGGATATTGTGGCTGGAACTCCGAAGCGTGGTATTATTTTTTATAATAATACCCTGGTCACCTCTCAAGCTTTGACAGTTCTGGTGGAAAACGCTTCTGGCCACCCTGAAAATGTATCTGTCAGTACTAATAAATACCGATACCTCCCTTTCCTTGGGAGTTCTGAAAAGTCAATTTGCCACTGCTGTCCAGGCCCATGGCCCCTCCCAATGTGACCGAGTTTCGGCCTGGGGGTATTTTTGGGGTTAGTCTGGAGGCAAGGATCTCACTGTCAGTTTACTTGAGTAATAGTGGCATATAAATTCCTGGCAATGATTCTTTAAATCAGATATGTGTTCTAGAAAGTATCGGGGTTTGCTGTTATTTGTCTCTGCCCCGATACAGGAAAAGTGGTTCTGAGTGGCTGCACTTTCAAAGGACGAGTCTGGACTCTCAGGTTTTTCGGTCTTCAATCTTGTTTATTAATTCTTATCTACAATATTTTCTCTCTGCCCAGCCGAGGTCAGCTCAGCAGAACAGTCAAGTGCAGTCTCCCCGCCTCTCGGGCTGGTGCTATCTTTTATACTAAAAACTACGTATACTATGTTTACAGTTATGTTCCAATACCTATCACCTATGTTAGACAGTGACTTTCTATTCTAAACCAATCTGTGAATGCCAACATCATCCTGAACATGGATGCCAGGGAGAAGAAAGAAGGACAGGGCACGCCCAAATCCCTCCATCTTGGAACCCCTGACCCCCATGTACAGAGTTCCAAACCCCCCTGTACAAGGTCCAAAACCCACGTGTACAGTGCTCCAAATTTTTTTCCTTCACCCTGTGATTGCTACTGCTATGCTACTTAAACTTTTGTGACCTGTAATTCTTCATACAAAGTTGGTAATTTGCTCCATGGGTTGAGATCAAATTTCCAGGTGTCTTTGGCTTCCTACCAAGGTCTCTGAGCCCCTGCCAGGGCTTTGAGCCATCCAGGGCATCCAGAAAGATGTCCTGGGTTCCAACAAGAAAGCCTGTGGAAACTGCTACTTAAAAGTCAACTCTTCTTTTCGATGCACTCTGTAGCACTGGCAGACTTGGTCATTCTGGGAAAGGAGCCACACTTTATAAAAGCTTTTAAGTAGTAGGGCCCCAGTGTGTTTTCTGGTGCTCCTCCCTTACTAGTGACCACACAAATGGGAAGGGATTGCCAGCTTCCCTTCAATGGTAGCCCACCCTTTTTGGTTACATGTCCCTTTTTGATCTTCAATTAGTTTTCTATCTTTCTTATTATAGTCTGGCTTACCTTCAAGGGAAATCTGTCCATAATTACCTCACCTTTTGCTGCTTTCTTTGCCTCTCCATCCGCCAGCTCATTTCCTTCCTCCAATTCTGAGCTCACTCTCTGGTGTGCCTTAATATGCATAGTTGCTACCTTTTCAGGCAGCTGAACTGCTTCCAGCAGCCAGATTATCTCTTTTTTCCTTGTGAGGTCAGCAGTCCCCTCTCTCTCCAGGTGGCTCCATGTGCATGCACAACTCCGAATGCATACCCCGAGTCTGTATAGATGTTTATTCTCTTTCCTTTTGCCATTTCCAAGGCACGGGTCAGTGCAATTATCTCAGCCTTCTGCACAGAGGTTCCTGTTGGTAAGGGTCCACCTCTCTGCAGGTGGTGACTGCGTATCCAGCATGTCGCTTTCCACTGGCAATGTAGCTACTCCCGTCAGTGAACCAGGTCTCTGCATTGTCCAAAGGAGTGTCCTTCAAGCCTGGGTGGCTGGAGTAAGTAGCTTCAATAGTCTCCAGGCAATTGTGGTGTACTGCTTCTCCTTGATTTCCACTGAGAAAAGAAGCTGGGTTGACAATATTAGTTATCACTATCTCTACATCACCTTGCTCTACCATGATGGCCTGGTAATTCAGGAACCTCTGTGGTGAAAGCCAGTGGCCGCCCTTTACTTCCAATACTGCGGACACTGTGTGGGACACTAGCACAGTCATTTTCTGTCCCAGGGTAAACTTGCATGCTTCTTGTATGTTCAGCACGACTGCTGCTACAGCTCTGAGGCAACCTGGCCGTCCTTTGGCCATTGAATCTAGTTGCTTGGAAAAGTAAGCAACTGCCCTCTGGTATGGACCCAAGTCCTGAGCTAATATTCTCAGGGCAATTCCCTGTCTTTCATGGGAAAATTGAAAGAATTTACATCTGCAAGTCTCAAAGATGGAGCTGACATGAGGGCACACTAGCTGGTGAAAGGCCTGTGTGGCTTCCTTTGTCCACTGGAGATCTCTATCTGACGTAAAGTCCGTAATTATAAACCCACAGCCAGCACCACCCTGCCATGCCTAAGAAGGTTCAGAGTTCGTTTATTGTCTGGGGTTTCGGGGTTTGGCATATGGCTTCCTTGTGAGCCTGCCCTAAAGTCCGTTGCCCAGCACTGACCTCATACCCCAGGTAGATTACTTTCTGTTTCACTGCCTGTGCCTTTGTCTTTGATACTCTGTATCCTTGGAGTCCTAGGAAATTCAAAAGGTTTACCGTCCAGGCCACACATGCTTCCCTCATCTGAATGGCTACTAGAAGATCATTCACGTACTGCAATAGCCTTCCTTCTTCCTGTGGAGTTTCCCAGGACTCTGGATCTTTGCAAGTTGTTCTTCAAACAGAGTGGGGGAATTTTTTTTAAGCCTTGAGGCACATGGACCATGTGAGCTGGGTTTTGCGCCCGCTTTTAGGGCTTTCCCATTCAAATGCAAAAATTTTCTGGCTGGCTTCATGGATAGGGAGGCAAAAGAAGGCATCTTTCAGGTCTAAAATGGTAAACCAGGTTAGCTCAGGTGTTAGACAAGTTAGTAAAGTATGTGGATTTGCTACCACAGGACATAAATCTTCTGTTACCTTATTGACAGCCCTCAATTCCTGTACTATCCGATGACCCATCAGATTTTTGAACGGGTAAAATGGGAGTATTGAAATCAGATTGGCATTCTTTCAATAACCCTAACTGCAGAAAATTTTCAACTGTTGGGCTGATTCCTTCCCTGTCTTCTTTTTTCAGGGGGTACTGGTTAATTCTCACTGGTTGTGTCCCTTCCTTAAGCTTAATTACTGTGGGGGAGGCATTTTTCGCCCTCCCTGGTACATCAGAGGCTCATGCCCTGGGAAATACTTGACTTAATATCTCTTCATCAATTTCCTCCTTAATTTCAATAGCTGTTAAGGTTAAACTTAATACCTCTATGTACTTTTGATCATTCACCTCCAGAGTAACCTCTCCATTTTTGAATGTAATGGTTGCTTGTAACTGCTCCAATAAATCTCTCCCTAAAAGTGCCTTTGACGAATTGGGCATATACAAGAACTTATGAATACCCCATTGTTTTCCCAATTTATACCTTAAAGGTTTGAAAAAATATGCCTTTTCAGACTGGCCAGTTGCCCCCTGCAGTACAACATAATCATTTTCCACAGGTACTAAAGCTTTATTTAAAACTGAATATGTGGCCCCTGTATCAACCAAAAATTCCACCCTTTTCCCTTCTTCTGGTCTCACTGCCTCTCGCATAGGGGTCTGTTACCTCCTAGTTCTGGATTAAATTGGACTGCCAGGAGGGGGACGGGTGCGAGTGAGTATACCTTTGGAGCCTGAGTCCTCTTCCCTCTTGGGGAGGTCCTCCTTATCCTCCCTTACCTTAGGAGGAGTTTTTAACAAATTATATGTATTCGTTTTTTGAATTGTAATAGTTTTGTGTTTGGGCATGATAAACTTTGTCTGATTTCATACATTGCTATCTTACACTGCATGCTGAACAACACGTTTGATTTGCCTTCTTTTGCTTTATTTTCCTTTTCAAAAGCTAACACCAGTGGGTCAGAGGGAGCTCTGAGCCGACAGTCTCTTTGCCATTCCGGGTGGTTTCTTAAAGCAAAAAACCATATCAGCATACGAAGCCTCATCCCATTTACATTCCCGTCTTAAAACAGCATTAACTGCAATAGGGTATTATAAATCTTTTTATTTTCCGAGCCGTCCCTACTGGCGGCTTTCTCCCAGTGAGCCTCTTCCAAAGGGGCTAGTTCAGGAACCTCTTTGCTCTAGTTAGTTCTCATTATCTCCTTCTCCTTATACTACCTTGTTTCCACCCAAGCCTCACAGTGTCTTTTCTCAGTTTTTCTCACACACAGACCTCCAGGTGGCAGGTATCAGATGTGATCCTCCACACATAAGCTTTAAGATCTCAGGTTCTGAATCGGCTTGATCAAGAACCTTAAATTTACACTTGGGGCATAGAACAGCAATACCAGCGCCTCTCACAAACTCTGCATTGCACACAAGGTGCCAGCCTCTCAATGCACCAAAAACTCCCAGGAATTGCCTGCAGGCTATTCTGTTTATCACTTCGGGGTTTATCACTTAACTGCTAAGGCGGGCTGTTTTCAGTCCAGACTTACTATATTACCAGCTGAAGTCCGATAAAGCTTCTTTATATAAACTCATTAGTCTCCTCTATCTAAACTCTGTTTTACAAAATCTCAGTCTTTTCCAGTTATCTTCCTGCACAATCTAATTAAAGCATTGTTTCCACTGACACTCACTTTACTGCCTTGCAAAAGTCTGTGCTTGTTACAGCAAAAACTCTGTAAAATGCTACACTTGTTGCAAACAAAATCCTAAAATCTCCACAAACACAACCATACAATCCCGAGAATCAAATTATCACAATGTGGGGAGGAACCACACAAACTCACCGGGAAAGGGGGTATCTCTCAAAGTGCCCACTCTTCTCAACACAACACAGCATACAATACTTCAGCATTTACCCACATCAGCTTTCTCTGGTCCTCACACACTCTGGACACAATCAAAACAACAGCACACAGTAAAATTCCAGGGATCAAGTCCAAACTACTCGGGCAGAGGAACCTCCTGAGTTCGTCTAGCCATGGTTAAAATGTGCACAATCTACACAAATCACCTTTAAACACAATAAATGTCCTCACCCACGTTTCTCCACTTGTTCCACTTCTTCACAGGGTACTCCCTGCCCCCACAGCCTGCCCCAGCAGGCACCTCAGGCCTCACTCAGCCGCTTCAGTTGCGGGTAGAAACCCCCCCGCACTGTAGGTATACTCACTCGCTCGCTCTCTTTTGTACACCACGTACTCGCACGATTACAAACACACTAACATTAACCACACAATGCATTAACCATATAATGCATTAACCATACAATGTCCGGGCACCACAAACACACACGTGGGTTCACTCGACCCACCTCCAGAGTCGCTAACAGTCACCCTATCGAACAGTGAACCCACGTTTCTAGTCCAGCCACCCCATCGGCCAGTCTGCCTGCAGGCACAGGAACTCAGGCACTCAGACATCTCTGAGTGACTTACTCAGACACTCAGCAGTCCTACCTCTCTTTCCCCCAGGGCCCTCCTTTGATATACATACCGTTTATCAGTTTTTCACACCATGTTTGTTATTTTGTTATTAAAGTCTTTATTTTTCAGGCAAGACCATTGTTCCCATTCCTTATTTCACTAGTTCCCCCCAGCCAAGCTGAACAAGGGTTCGAAGTGAGAGAAGACTGCAATAATTGGCACCTGAAACAGGGAACTCATATTGTGGGATCTTCTTCAGTTCAACTTGGTTGGATTTTGGCCAAATTGGTAGGAACTTTTTTCTCTGCTGTGGATCAAATCTGACGTGGTTAAGAGCGATCCTTGGAGTTGGCACAGATCCTTTGGACGCCTGCCTGGAAAAGCAGTTAAGCGGAGAAAAGAGACACTTATTCCTGTTGTTATGGGAATAAGACCGTCAAGATCAGAAGGGGACGTATATGATTGTTTTAAATTCCTGTTAGCAGTCCACGGAAGAAGGAAAGTCCAAAAACATGAGTTAAAAAACCTAAAATGGGTGTTTCGATACTTTCCAACTAATGTAGTTATTTGCGCCGCACCGGGCACTGCCACTGCCACACCCCAAACCGCGCCGCCCTTACTCACAGGAGCTTACTCCCCGAGCTTGTCTGCCTGCCAGGCGCTGCTCCAGCCCAGCCCCTCTTGTGGGTCCCACCGCTGCTGCCTCCCCCGCTGCTGGCCACATGAAAGCCACACCTCCTTCCAGCCTGGCAGCCACAGCCCACAGGACAGCCATGCCTGCTGCCAACTCAGCCCCACACAGCGCTGCAGAAAACAGCACGGACTGTGGAATTTTCTCTCCAGGATTCTGGGATTTTGTTGGTCTTACACTTTATGACCTAGCTACCAGGGGAGACTCTTTCACAGTGCATCTGCTACCTGCTTTTTGCGTGGTTCTCAAAATGCTCAAAGCTGAAAAGCACTGACTAACAGCGCTCAGCCCCTCCCCTGCCTTGCTAGTGCGGCGAGAATCTGAGGTTTGAGAAATGATACTCACTTTCAAAAAATTTAAAAGGTTTATTAAAACCTTATCAAAAACATAACAGAAGACTAAACAGAGAAAATAATACAGAGCCAGCAGCAAAGGATTCTATCACCATGTGCTCATCTACACAATGGATGTTCTGCCCTTTAAACCTTTAGCCCCTCCTAAAGTTTTGTTAATCAACTCTTTCTTTGTTGTCCGGTGGTGGAGATCACTTTCTTACATCTTGATTGGAGGTCAGGTGCTGCCATAGTAACAAGCCAACCCTCCCAAATGCCCCAACTAAGTCAAGGAGTCAGCTGGAAATGTATTTACGATAACTGAAAACTGTAGATGAGTCGAGGGGCCAGCTGGGAATATAATTGGGATAGTAGAAGACTACATGTTTTAGTTAAGATTTTAAAATTAGTTAAGAAGCTAAGTTAGCTAGCAAAAATCACGTACCTTAGTTAAAGAGTAACAAATATATTAGGAAAAGTAAATCTAGGAGTGACAGGGATAGATGTAGCAATTGTGAAGGAGCAGAGACCATAGAAATACCTTGCCTTAAGAATAATCAAACAGTTAGGAGAAGCTTGGACCGTGACCAGCAGGTGAAAAAGTCCTACCAAGTGGCCATGGGTGAAGAGTTCACCATGAGGAAGACGGCTTTCTTCCTCCCATACACCCACTCCCTTATTTCAAAATCCCACCGACCCAATTAAGGGAATACAATTGTGCAGCCGTAATAGGTATTCAACTAATTATAATACCAAGTGGTCAGGTAATGATTATGTATTATGCATCCTTAGAAATGACTTGGATATGTAAAACCTTCCCTGTATAAACAGAGAGCAGGAGTCTGTGACTCCTTGCACTTGCCTTTGGAAATAATTCCACTGGTGCCTGGCGCTGTAATAAATACCCTTCCTTTCAACTTTAATTAGTTGGAGTCATTCTGACCATGCTTCAGACTACCCAGGCCATCCTGTGATAACAATGCAAGGGGGAGGGGAAACATAACTATACATCTAAAAACTTCTCTTAATATATATATAATATTTGCCCTTTAATTGTGAGAGTCAACCATCACATTATTCATCTATAATAAACCCCCCCCCCCCTTTTCCTTTTCTCTATAAGTCATTTGCCTCTAAGAATCAACTCAAAAAAATTTTCTCTCTTGAATGAGTCATACTAGCATCTGTTGATGTGGGCAAGGACAGTGGAAACTGCAGAAAAAAACCTCAGGTTTTCTCTAGACATGCTTATTTGGAATTGACAAAAGGGCATCACAGAGGTTCGTTATGGCTTTGACTCCCATCTACCGTGCCTATGGGGTTGCTACCCATAGTAGGTGTATCTTAGTGGCGAGTACAGAGGCCAACTCGGTCTTGCCCTCTAGTCCTTGTTGTATTAAAAGACAATTGAGGAATAATAGAGGTCCAGTATGGCCTTTTTTGCTTGTACCGTACTATGCCTACAGAGTTGCTACCCACAGCAGAGCTATGGAATCTTCTCGGTAGCGAACAAAGGGGCCAACCTGGCCTTGCCTTCTATTCCTTGTCTTAGTTTACTTGTGGTTCTTAAGGAAGCTGTCCCAATACTTTTTAGGGTCCCTTGTGTACTTCCCCTCAACAGATGCTTGTAATTCTCATCTATAAAACAGGAAGACAGTCCTCGAGCTGGCTGGTGGAAGCTTGACTCTACTTTTTGGATGTCTTGTAGTTTCTCTGGTTGTCTCTCAGTCTCTGCTTGAGAGTCAATCTCGTTTCACTCAGTCTGGATGTTATAGTTTATTCTTTTGAGTTCTTCTACTGGGCCTTTAACTCTGTTGGTATGAGTCTATCCCTGCTCTGCAGTTCGCACAGCCCATTCAGAGGTGAGCAGTACCTGAAAGGCACCTTCCCACTGAGGAGTCAGAGGCTGATCTCTCCATGACTTGATCATTACCCAATCCTCGGGATTAATATTATGGATTCTGAAATCCAGGGTGGTAGTTTAAGGAATTGCTCCTTGATGTCTTAGCCCTTCTAAGGTTTGTGCTATAGACATAACATGTGGTATTCACATTCCCTCTGAACAGAGAGAAGCTGTGAGACAAGCAGAGAAGAAGGAAAAACATAATTCTTATCTCGCTTGCTGTGCCAAAGTAGAATGCAATATGGAGATGGTTTACCTAAAGTGAGGATGTTTTGTTCCCTTGGCCTATCAGGGCCAAGAGTGTGTCTGTGTTGGGACTGTCTGCTGGCAGTCACGGGAGTCAGGAGATGAGTGCAGTTCTGTGCAGTTGTAAGCAAGGGTGAGTGCAAGGCAGATTCAGTTTAGATGCAATGTATATAGTATAGAATAATAAGGTAATTATTTAGCCTTCTGATGATGGAGTCAGATGTGTCATTTTCTCTCCCTCTCACACGTTGGAGTGGCCTTTGATTTACAATAATAACATATTTTTGGCATTGGTTTCCCCTTCCTCATAGGTGGTAACTTTCTTGGGTGAGGTTAGAAGGGTAACCCAAACATAATTTCATAGGGTGAGACCCCCAGATCTGACCGGGGTTGGGTTCTAATTCTTAACAGGGCTAAAGGGAGACATATCTATTACATCTAGATTTCAATCATCAGTTTAACTAGAGTTTTTTTAAGAGTTAGATTTATCCTTTCCACACAACTGGAACTCTGTGGATGCCATGGAGTGTATAATTCTCATTTTACTCCCAGGACTTGAACAACTTTCTGCAATATCTTAGATGTGAAATAAGTTCTGTGGTAGTCTGTTATTTTACAGTTTGTTCTTCTGTAGTAGGTTTTAAATATTCCTTGTTATAAGTTTGTAATGGTTCATTCCATGTGCCCCATTTGGCTTCCCTGATGGTTCAGTCCTGAGTTGTTTACCCCAAGATTTTCCCACCAAGTGTATGTCAATCCCCCTGTCTATCAAAGATAGCACACCCTTTTTGTTCTGGAATGTTCCCTGTCCTTCATCCCTTCCTCGAAGCAAGATTGGATTGCAAGGTCTGATCCTTCCCCTTGTTGGCTTCTATTGGATAGCCCTTACCCTGTACTCCTTCCCTAATGCCTTCCTATTGGTAAAAGGTTGTGTCCTCCCCTTATTCCTTCCCCTCCTTAAAAGCAGTTTTTTGCCCTCAGTTACTGTCACTTGTCCCTGACTCCTCTGGGGAAACAAACCTTCCTTGGAACTCAAACAAGTGATCCCTCTCTATTCCTTCACCTTGGTCCCTCATATGGGGTTGCTGCTGTGTCACCCACACCACAGCCATCTGCTGCAGGGAGCTGCGAGCCCTTGCAAGCACCATGACCCAGGAAGGTCACAGCAGAGATCCGGGGGCGGCCTCTCTCGTGACTGCCCATCGGTCTCGGGGAGTGAGCTGACTGGAGAACATATTCCCTGTGGCCGCAGCCTGCAGTTACAAAGTTCCTTGGTCTGAATCCTGTTCACCATCCCATATTGGGGGATGATGGATTCTAGAAGTGTTTTACTCACAATATTGGTATTGGCTTTAACAGTGGGTACTGCCTCTACCCAATGATTCAAGTCATCTACTATCACTAGCAAAAATTTCCACCATTGTACCTGGGGAAGCTCAGCAAAGTCTACTTGGATGTTTTGAAAGGGCCGTAAGGCTAGTTCTCGCCCTCCTCTGGGTGTTTTCCTCATGACTCTCCTATTCACTTGTTGACATATCACACACTGTTCAGTTACTTGCTTAGTTATTTCGAAAATTCCCATGTAGCCCCAGTCCCTGAGAAATTGATCACTTAGCGCTTGAGTACCTTAATGTGTTGTACCATGTATGCCTTCTAGCATTTTCTTGGTAAAGGGTTGATTTAACATTTGCTTCCCATCTGCTAATCTCCCCTTCATTATCTTTCTTGGCTCTTATTTTAAGGAGTTCTTTCTCTTCTGTGTTATTGAATATGGGTATTTCTTGTATTTCTCTCATGGGAGTTAATACCATAATTAGTTTTTCTGTCCCTGATTCGGCTGCATTCTTAGCTTCAAAATCTGATAAATTGTTCCCTCGTGTCTCTTGAGTTACCCCTTTTTGATGTCCTTTGATATATACCACTGTTACTTTTTCTGGTTATTATAAGGTTTCTAACACTTCTAAAACAAGTTTTTTGTTAATTAGTCCTTTTCCCTTTGAATTTAATAGCCCCCTCTCTTCCCAAATTTTTCCAAAGGTATGTACTACTCTAAAAGCATATTTTGAGTCTGCATATATTGTTCTTCTTTTCTGTGTTAATATTTCCAGAGCTCGTTTTAGGGCATATAACTCACATGCTTGGGCTGACCAGTTGGAAGGTATCTTTCCCTTTTTTATGGTCACTAAATCTTCATCTACTATAGCGTACCCTGATATCCGGTGCCCCTGGATAACCCTTGAAGATGCATCAATGTACAATCATTTCTCTCCATGGAGTGGTTGATCTGTTAGGTCCTCTTTTCCTTTAGTTTGAGAGTTTATAACCTCTAGGCAATTATGTACTAGTTCCTCATATGGTTCTCCATATAAAAACTGGGAAGTCTTGAGTTGGATGCTCACTATTAGCTCTAATTCATTATCTATTAAGATGGCTTCATACTTTAACACTCGGGAATCAGTGAGCCATTTCTCAGCCTTTTGGCTTAGGATACTTCTGAGTGTGGGGTATATATTTTCAATTTTCCCCCAAAAGGTTAATTTTTTGCTTTCTTCTATGAATAGGGCTGTAGCTGCCACAGCCTGAATGCAGCTTGGCCACCCCCAGCTGACAGCATCTAGTAGTTTTGCTAAGTAGGCTACTGGTTTCCTGGATTCTCCCCAGTTCTGGGATAATACTCCATGTGCACCCCTTTTTCTATATCTACAAACAGATAGAAAGGTTCATCTAAGGTAGGAAGACTCAGTGATGGTGCACTGACCAATTTTCCCTTTAAAGCTTCAAACTTTTGCTCATCTTCTTTTTCTCACCTCATCTCTTCTTCTACTAACTTTTCATACAAGAACTTGACGGCCTGTGTGTATCTTTCAATCTACAGTCTTGACATGGTTTGATGCTGGTGCAATGCCAGTGCATCCATGAAAATAGATTTTTATCAAATGAGTGCTGTGAGATGCCACCAGAAACAGAGCAGAGCAGGCTCAAGCTTAGAAATAAAGAAAAAAAAAAACTTTATTAACCTACAACTATAATAAAAGGAACACACAGAATTCAAAATGAAAACCTTCCAAAATATTCCTCCTCCCCCCAAACAATTTCTACCAAAACACAGTGAGACAAAACCTTGGATTTTCAATCAAGTTACCCATCCCTCAGATAATCAATTTTCAGTTTATCACCACCCCTCAGATAATCAATTCTCAGTTCATCAAGGGAGAGAGGAGTCTCTCTTGGACCATACTCTTCCTCAAGTTAAAATCTTGGGCTCTGCCCACACAGAACTCCCCCGGTGGCTGGGCACCTTCTCGCTGCACCCCCCACCCTTCTCGGCTGTGCTGCCAGCACATGATATCAAATTTCAAGGTGGCAGGCTCTCTCTCTGGGGGAGGGGGAGGGTCCCTCCGTCCTGGGGGCTGCCCAGGACAACTCAGTGGTTCTCCACCCCTCTGTCCTGCAAGGGCCTTCACCCCCCTTCTCTCTACAAGGCTCTGGCCTACCTCTGCCGAGGCTGCATGGCTTCCCCTCCCCCGCCCAGCCTGTGGCTGGGCGGGGGAGATCCAACCTCTTCAACCAACCGGAACCAAGAGAGAGTTCCCCTGGGAGTTCTCTGCTTTTTAACCCCCTGTGTTCTCAGAGGCATATCCATGTCTTCAGTGGTTACACCAGGTGCCAATATTCAAATCTGACCACTGATTGGTTTGACCACAACTTCCCGAAAAACCCACTTCCTTGTCAACCCAGGACAAATCTACAGTATCTCAACAAGCCTAGAAACCTTCTAACTTCCCTCTTAGTTTTTGGCTGTGGAAGTGAGACTATCCCTGTAATTCTCTCGGTTCAGTCGCTGGCTCCCTTGACAAATCACATGTCCAAGGTATTTTACTTCCTTATCTACAAAATGGAGTTTCTCTCTTGATACCCAAAGTCCTTGGTCTTCCAGAAAATTTAACAGTGCTGTGCTGGATTCCTGAACTTCTTTTTGTTCCTGTCCTGAGAGAAGCAAATCATCTACATATTGGATAAGTTTTATCTCAGGTTTGATGGAGAAAAGTTGCAGTACTTCTCCTAGTGCTTGATCGAATAGGTTTGGGGATTCAGAAAACCCTTGGGGTAACCTAGGCCACCGAAGCTGTTGTTTCTTCCCTGAATCAGAGTCCTCCCTTTCAAAGGCAAATATTCCTCGTCTCCCTTTCAGGGAGAGGGGGTATTGTTGTACCCAGACTGGATGGTTTTCATTAACTATTTTTATTACTATAGGTTTCATGTTCAATTTACCTCAGTTTTTCGATTTTGCCCATACCATTTTATGAATTTCTTCTATATTTTCTTTCTTTAATCTGAGAAGCTTAACTACCATTTTCCCTTCCTCTGGGAGTACTCCAATGTCCAACTGCACCTGTAAATCCTGTCCTAATAAATTGTACCTTGCTTCTGGAACTAATAGAACATCCCCAATTCCTATTTTATTTGTCTCTTCAAACTTTACTTGTTTTATAATTGAGACTTTGAACCCTTCCCCTTTTGCACCTACTATTTGCACAGCATCTTGACCCTTTTTATACCCCTCTGGAATTTTACAAACACAAGTTCTTTCAGCTCCTGTGTCTACTGAGAATTCAAATTCTTCCTGTTGGGGACCTATTTTTGAAGTTATCAAGGGCTCCTGCTGGTATTCTTTCCCCCAGAGATAGAGCCCCTGACACCCCTAGTCTTCCACTTCTCTTTTTTGCTCAGTCTCATAGACCCTCAGGTCCTTTTGTTTTTGGGGGAAATTTTTTCTGATATGTCCATTCTCTTTACAGTAAAAGCAAACTGGTTCTTAGGTTCCCTTGTTTCCTAAACTCTCCTTTTTGTGTCCAGTCCCAAGGAGCTGCATCCCGCCTCCATCTATCTTCACACATTCATGCTCCCCTTCCCTTACATGGGTTGTTCTTTACGTGCTGGTTTCCTTCCCTAATGGCAGTTACCATTACCCTGGCCTTCGCCTTGGTCTTCTCTTCGTCTCTCCTTACATACACCTTCTGTGCCTCTCTTAAAAGATTTTCTAATCTCCTTTCTTGCCAACCATCTAACTTTTCTAACTTTCTCCGTATATCTGGTCAAATGCGAGTGATGAAATTTACCTTTAGTAAGATATGTCCAGCCACTGTATCAGGGTCAATCCCTGAATATTGCCTCATATTTCTCCTTAATCTTTCTAGCCACTCTGTTGGGGTTTCTTCCCTCTTTTGCTGCTCATCAAAAGACTTACAAGCATTTTGATTTTGTGGAGCTGTCTCTTTGATACCTCTTATGATTAATGTTCTATGCTCCTCTATGTCTTGCCTTCCCCCGGTGCCGTTGTGGTCCCAACTGGGGCACACTGTGGGCATTTTCAGGTCCCCAGGAGGTCCTTGCACATGCTCCCTTTCCCATATCCATATCCCAGCTGCTCGGATCATCTGCCTTTCTTCTGGTGTGAATAACACAGTCGTTATTGATTGTATTTCTTCCCATGTATAAATATTGGGCCCCAGAAACTGATCTAACTGTTCTGCTAATCCAATGGGGTCCTCTAGTAATCCTTTTAATTCTTTCTTGAACATTCTCACATCAGAGGAACTGAGACGTACGGTTGCAAATCCAATTTCTCCCTGCACCCCACCCAGGGGTACTTCTGTCAGAGGATATAGTCCTATGGTTTGGCTCCCATCCCCTGATCTGCTTTCCTCTTGTTGTGCCACTCTGCTTCTAGTGTTCTAGCTAGGCCCATCAGGGGGCAAGGGAGATGCAGTTGGAGCTGCTGGAGGAGGAGGAGGCAAGTGTTCTAATGGGTCCCATTTTTTATTTTCTGATACTTTAAACCCTCTCACATTCAAGGGTGAGGTCTCCCTTTCCCAGCAGGCAGCATAGTTACTCTCTTCCTGATCGAATGGCTTCTTAGTTCTTACATAGATGTTTAATGCCTGACATATCTATCCTTCGTCTGATCCATGTCTCAGCCAATGTGCATGATCGCTCCTAATTTCCCTTCTGGTCCATTCTACCATGCAGTACTGAATCATTTTGAGCTCGTCCTTATCTCTGGTATTGGGGTCATATTTCCACTGGGCTAGTTTCCTTCTCAGTGGGCTATCTGGGGGTATAGCTGTTGGTACCTCCTCACTTCCTCCTTCCTCCTCGGGGGATTCCCTACTTGTTCCCAATCCCATCTCAACAGATAACCACAGGCCCTCCCAACAAGACCCACCTTACTATGAAGGGGAAAGGAAAGGAGGGAAAAAGGGAACAAGGAAAGGAAGAAAGATAAAGAAATTAAAAAAAAAAAATAATTTGCCTTTCTTCTGAAAGGTAAAAAAAAACTTGCCTACCATCCAGGGACTCCCCTATGACCCCTGCTGTTCTTCTCCTCTACAGCTTGATGCTCTGGTCCCACGGCCTTATGCCTGTGGGTATCAGAGAGGAGCTGGTATGACCTGGCATCTGCCCCGCTCCCCGCCCCGCTCTTGGGTTGGCTCGGTGGTGGCCCCGCTCCCGGCTTGACTCGTCATCAGGCCCACCCCACTCCCAGCTCGACTCGGTGGTGGCCCTACCGCCAGCTCCATTCAGCAGAGACCAGAAATTATTGCACTGACTGCGCACCAGAACCTCCCCCTGCTTTGAGCGCCATGCGATCCGTGGCACAGCTCACCGGCTTCCCATGAGCTGGCAGGATGGGAAAACTGCTGCGACTCCTCTCCCTGACACAAACGCGGTCTCCACCAATGGGCAACCCCTGCCGCAAACCTGGGGACTCTCAAGACAGCGCCCCTCCAATGCTCCCAAGTCCTCACAAATCCTTCCATCTCATGTGTCCCGCCGACCACAGGGTCCTTGCTTTCCACAGTGTCCCCACTTTCCTCCCCCATGTATCCCACCCTTTATTTCCGACCGTCCACTATCCTGAAGCTTCAACAGACCAGGATGGGTCCCATGTATTACTTGTTTGAAGCTGCTGTTCATGCACTCGGATTACAGAATTGCAATCTGGCCAAAATAGTTATGAGGATGGTACTCACCTTCCCCCTCCTTTTTTTTTGTTATTCAGTCTCCTGGTGTCCTTGGGGTTTCGACCTACGACCACCAGTAGTCCTGGGAGAGTCTGATTGAACCACCAAACTTGTGGCGGGGTGCACCTCTTTCAAAAACTCCTAGGATCACGGAGGCTAGGTGTATACCCCAGACCGAACCCCCATTTTGTGAGAAAAATTATACTTTCAAAACATTTAGAAGGTTTATTAAAACCTTATCAAAAATACAACAGAAGACTGAATAAAGAAAAGAATACAGCGCCGGGAGCAAAGGATTCAGTCACCATGTGCTCATCTACAAAATGGATGTTCTGTCTTTTATACCTCTAGCCCCTCCCAAAGTCTTATCAATTGACTCCTTCTTCGCTGTCCAGTGGTGGAGATTACTTTCTTACATCTTGATTGGAGGTCAGGTGTTGCCATAGTACCAAACCGACACTCCCAAATGCCCCAACTACTGAGGCCATCCCATGATAACAATGCAAGGGGGAGGGGAAACATAATTATACATCTACAAAACTTCTCTTAACATATACATAATATTCGCCCCTTAATTGTGAGAGTCAACCATTGCATTACTCATCTGTAACAGGGCCTGTGTTGCTTTGTTCCCCATTGCTACACATGTGCAAACAAAACAGCACAAGTCTAGTTTGCATAAGAGGCATACACCAAGTTAATTGTAAAAGGGAGGGAATTAGGCCCCCTTCCCCTCTTTTCCCTGGGTCTCTTTCTCTTATCTTTCTCCTCTCTCCTTTCCTCTCTCTTTCATTTTCTTTGTTGCATAACCTCAACTCCAGACCATCCATGTGGAAGCAATAACATGGGATCTAAGGACTGGTGATGTTTGCTTTCCTTGATTTGCCTGGGCCAAGTGCAGGTATCACATTCTACCCTGTACTCCGTACCAAACTTTATTATGGGAGTGGGGAGATTGTGGAGGTGAATTGTGGCTTGCTAGCCAGCACCTTTGAGGAGTTTGTTGTGGAAGTTGAGAGTTTATTGAAGTTTACTGTACAAAATAAAGGGATTGTTTGCCTCCACTCTTGTGAAAGTATATTGTAAGAATTTAGGACGTGTTAGTCAATACCTTTTGAGTCTCAACAGTGGGCTGATTGACGAAGTTATGGACACTGTACAATAAAAGCATAAGAGTTCCTTGACATGTGGTCTGGTTTCTCTGTTCAGCCTGATGAGAATTTAAAATGAATGTCATGCTCCCTACTGGTGGGTTTTGAACAGTAGATACAGACAAAGTCCCAACAAGAAGGCTGTGGACAATCAAGGGACCTCAGGGCCTTGGGACAACTGGTTGAGGGATCTGGAGCACAAGTTGTTTTCTCTTCTGTCCTGCCAGTTGCAGGGAATGATGGGGCAAGAAACAGGAAAATCCTACAGATGAGTGCCTGGCTTCAGGACTGGTGTTACCAGCAGGATTTTGGGCTTTTTGATCATGGGTTGGTTTATATGACACCAAGCCTGCTGGTAACAGACAGGGTCCACCTGTTTCAAAAGGGAAAAAGGATCTTGGCCCAGGAGTTGGAGTTAGAAGGGTTCCTTGAGAGATCTTTAAACTATATTTAAACTAGATTTGAAGTGGGACAGGAACATAGCCAGGCTTGACAGAGATAAGGTGTAGGAATGTCACTGAAACTGCAGGAAAACCAAAAACTCTCCAACCACATTTTCAGTGTATGAGAATCAAGGCATTACTTTAGTCTGGCCAGGATTTTGTTCTGGCCAGAATGTGCAAGAGAAATAATTTCATCCACACATAGCCCAGGTGTGCAGAGAAAATTATTCCATGACACATGGATTTTACTAGATTTTTCACAAACTTTATACAGACAAAACCCATAGAGATTCTTTGGTTCAATGTTCATTGGTCCCAAGTTGCACAGTTCTTAGTATTTGGTTTCCTACTGGATATGAATTTCTTTGCCTCTGATGCTAATTAGGTCCTCATTCTTATCTCTCCTTTCCCAGACCAGGTGTCTCCAACCATGGGGTGATGTTTAGAGTTGATGGTCTATTACTGGTTATTGATGATCCCTATCCTTTGTGTATCTTCTGTGCTACTCCCAGTCTGTCGAGATGTTAAGTTCATAAGGCCATGCCTTGTCACAGACATATTTTATTAAAAATTCCTTTTGCCAGGATCTTTTCTCATGAGAAGCTGGGAAGCTTCAGCTTCTCCATGTTTTGCTGCTTTGGAATATGATTTGGAGAATTGTTTACCCAGCATGTGAAATTGTTTTTACTTGATGACCAATGACAGCCACCTGTGTTGAGGCTGTGAGCAGTCACAAGATTTTGTTATTCATTCCTTTCTATTCTTTTCCAGCCTTCTGATGGATCCTTTCTCTCTATTCTTCGTAGTATAATTTTAGTATAGCATTTTAATATAATATAATTTCATAATATAATAAATCAGCCTTCTGAAACATGGAGTCAAGATTCTCATCTCTTCCCTCATCCTGCGACCCTCGAACACAACCATAGTACCTGGTGGAACAATGTCCTAAAAAGAAACTTCAATTCCCTTCTCCCAGGAAAAGGCAAACAAACCTGACTTAAGTTATAAAATAAAAAAAAAATCAAACTTGGTATATTTTTCAACAGGAAGGGGATAACTTTAGTGACCAACCAAGTAGCAAAAGGAGGCTTAAGAGGGGATACCTACAGCAAGTACAAGCAGCCAAACACATTGCTATAGATGAGTAATGCCGTGGTTGCCTCTCACAATTAAGGGATGAATATTATGTGTATGTTAAGAGAAGTTTTATTGATGTATAGTTATGTTATTGTGGTATGTTCTCCCATAGTCCTCTTTTCCTTCCCCTTTTATTGTTGTCACAGGATGGCCTTGGTAGTTGGGACATTTGGGGGGAGGGCAGGCTTGTTACTAGGAGGCACAGCATGGCAACACCTGACCTCCAATCAAGTTGCAAGAAAGCAGTCTCCACCAATGGACGGCAACAAAGAGTTAACTGACAGACTTTGTGAGGGGATAGCATTACCTGATACAACACTAAAGGTATAAAAAGTGAAGCAGCCATTTTGTGGATGAGCACATGGCAGTTTAGTTCCATACTCCCAGCACTGTAATTTTTCCTTATTCAGTCTTTTGTTGTATTTTATTAAGGTTTAATAAACCTTTGAAATTTTAAAAGTGAGCATTGTTTCTCACACACATAATCACAGGACTATGGGGTGTCCCTCTGCATCCCCATCTGGATATTGACACGCAAATCACTCTATAAAGTGCCTGTACACCGATGCATGCAGTATGGGGAGCAAACAGGAGGAACTAGAGATGTGTGCAGTCACAGGGCTTTGATCTCACTGTGATTACAGAGATGTGGTGGGATAACTCAGATGACTAAAATGTTGTGGAGAAAATCAGTGTCCACAAAGGAGACAGAGGTGTCCTGCTGATAAAGAGAGCAGAACAAATCAGCATTTTACTCACTTGATAAGGATAGCAGAACAGAACAACATTTTACTCTTATCAAGGACAGTAGAACAGAGCAATACAGCCTTGAAGAAATAGATAAAGATGAAGTAATTTGTGAAGACATTAACACCCATTTATCCTATCATTAGTGAAGACATTAACACCCATTTCTCCCTAAGACACCCCCCCCCCCATTAACCCCCATTTCCCCCCAAGACCCCCCCCCCCCCATCCATTCTTCCAGAACCTGATCGGTTCTTTCAGCCATTTCTCCTATCAATCCCTCCTCTTCTTATCTCTCATGTTTTCTTTACAAACCTTAGTTACCATTAACTTGACTTCTTCCCCCTGGCATGGTAACATTTGAATCACTCCCTGCCAACCTTTCCACAGCTGGCCTCTGTATCAGATGTGGCAAGTAAATACACAGAAACTGTTGTGGTGCAGGATTCATTTGGTGTGTTCTGTTACCCCCTAAAGTTATAATGGTTCAGTCCTGGGATCCCCCTCTCCCCCTCCCCTGGAACTTCTCCCTCTGAAAGTGTCAAGTTGTTATCTCCTCCCCTGTTTCCCTGGTTACCTTCTGTCAATCCCTCCCCAAGTTCCTGTCCATCACCCACTGTCTCCTTCCCTCTTTCCAGAAAGTTCTCCCCTCTTCGGTGGGTGATTGGATCGGGAACAAGGGTCCCTCCCTGTCACATTCCCTATTGGCTAGCCGGCATGTTTCTCACGAGTTTGTTCACTCCCTAGTTCTCCCTCATTGGTTAATGTGTTGTGTTTCCGCCCCCTTTATAAGCTGCTGTATTCCTGCCTCGTGGTCCCTTCTTGGCTGGCTCCCCTGGAATCAATAAAAAGCTCTGGATTTTACCCCGGAGGAGGGTCCCTCCTTTCTTTCTTCTACTTTGCCTGCCTGCTGCTCACTGCTGCCCCTTGTTGAGGCGCTCCCGGGACGCCCCCGGCGCATCTAGGAAGTGCCCCCCCCCATGGCTGTCGGCTGCAGTGCCTTCAGCTCAGCCGGTGCAACCTCCTCCCCTGCCCGGGGGAGTAGAGAGACTGGGACAGCAGCGCAGCAAGAAACAATGACAGTATTAGCCCACTAATCACTAGAGGTCCTTGTAGATGATCCAGGGTTACTGATACACTTGTGTTCAGCTGTCTTGACTGCTGTTTCTGTGGTCAGTAACATTTGGTATCATCCACACCACTTTGTCACCAATGATGCTTCTTTCCACTTCCTAACTAGGACCCAATCTCCTGGTTGGATGTTATGAACAGCAAAGTTCAAAGGCAGGGTCTGTGCTAACCAGGCTTCCTGTTGAAGAGATTTCAGGAGAGACAGTATTCTGGCAACATATTGTTTTAAATATACATCACTTATGTCCACCTCCCTGCTAGGTTGAGAATTAACAGGGTAAGAAATCCCAAACATTAATTACACACACACACCCCCCACCAACACCCCCCACACTCCTCCCTGTTTGCACTAGAATTTCTTTGGCATGGCCCTGTTTAACACAACTAACATAACAATCTCTATTGTCGAGACCCCTTCTCAACTTCCCCTTGACTTTCCCTTACTGCCTTCCGTGGGGTCTCTGTGGACATTCCCTCTTCCAATGTCATTGATTCCTTCCCAATTGCTGTCTTGGCTGACCCCTCCCACTGGGGGAGACATATTCCTGTTAAATCCTGGAGGGCACCCACTTCCCTTTGGTCCTGGGGAGGTCCCCGCATTTTTCCCTTTAGGGATTGTACAAATTGTGTCATTACCCTTGCCTTCATCTTTGTCTTTCCCTCATCCATTCTTACATACACCCGCTGTGCCTTTCTAACCAACTCATCCAGGGGCCTATCCTGCCACTCCTCATCTTTCTGTTCTTATATCAGGCCAGGCTTTGGTGAAATATTGTACCTTCAGAATCTCCAAGGCAGGGCAGACTGGCTTGATTATTCAGGTGCATGCTGTCACCCCCCTCTCACTGCCTATGGGTGCTAATTGTCCATTCTTCCCGTATCCCAAACAAAATGCCTAAAAGGAAATCCCAATCCTTCCAAATATAATCTCCATTTCCCAGATACTCCTCTATCTTTTCCAGCATCCCTATGGGCTCATCCAAATATGAGGGTAACTCCTTTTTCAACCATATTATATCCTGAGTGGTAAGTGGAACCCAAATCCTCCACCACCACCACCTCAATGGAACTTGGCATAGGGGCATCTGGTGGATCCCTGTCTCCTGTGTCCTAAGGGCTCTTGGTGTCTTATACTGGGTTCCCCCTCTAGTTCAGGAGGGGAATATTATGTACTTGCCATGACCATATTTTTCCACATTCCTTTTAAACCAATTCTTTCCCAGTATACAATAAAAAACTCTGCCTAACGTGTAGATGTCTTAGGTTGGAAATGCAAGATGTAGCTGGGGGTGGGTATTCTATTGCCATCTGTTAGACTGGGGCAGTTATCTTCTGTTAACTGGGCCACCTGTTAAAACCAGGTGGGGCAGGTTTTCTTTATCTCTTCCACAACCAATCCTCCCTCTGGGAAATATCTTCTGTTAATGGGCCATTGAGTCTCACTGCATGACTGATAAAATTACATCATCCCATTGTGAGATGTTGTGCCCAGGAGGAGGAGCCAAACATTCCTACCTGGATATAATCAGATATTTGGAACACCACAGGCAGTCTTTTCCCACTGGATTTCCAGAGGAGCAGCTTTTTTTTCCACTGGATTCTCAGAGGAAGACCAGGTCCATCTACACCACCGCTGAACCTTCAGAGGAAAACTACACCCTTCTACAGGATCACTGCTTCAACGGAACCACATTTGTCACTCTAGGAGGACTGCAGCAACCATTAATCGGACTGTTACCAACACCTTGACCCACAGAGTGTCAGGTCGTATTCTGACTCTGTGAATGTTGTTTTGTATTACTGCATTTTTATTTTTATATTTTCTTTTATTTTTTAAATTTTTTTCCTAATAAAGAACTCTTATTTCTACTCCCATATATTTACCTGAGAGCCCCTTAATTTCAAAATTATAATAATTCAGAGGGAGGGGGTTTGCATTTTCCGTTGCAAGGGAGGCTCCTGCCTTCCTTGGCAGACACCTGTCTTTTCAAACCAAGACAGCAGAAAATTGTGCTATGAAAAGCTGGTGTCCATAAAGGACACATAAGAGTCCTGCACACTTTATTCAAAAAAAGGGAGAGAGTCCACTGGAGCATACGCCTGCAGAGTTTTCTCTCTAAAGGTTTTGGAGGGCACAGCCTCCTTTTAATCCTAAACTCCCGGCCACATGTTGCCCTCCTCCTTTCCCCATTGGTTGAGGTCCTAGGAAGGTACAGCCTTCTCGAACTGCCTACCACATACTGCCCCCTTAAACATGTAATTTTCCCCTAAATTTCAGAAACTCGGGCTTGTGCAGACCCATTTGTCTGTTTCAGGAATGTCTCACTTTGAGACAAATTAGGAGGAAACATCCTGAAAAGGTGTCTCCTCTAAAGAAGGTAGGTTTTGGCAGCTCCTCCCCCACAGGTTTGAAAGGAATTTCTTGGAGGAAAGTGAAAAAAACTGTTTATTTAACAAGCAGAGTGCACACAGGCACAGGAAAATAAGAATGAATAATGTTAGATAATAAACCTTCCTGTTGTGGAGAAAGCTGGTGGATTTTTGAGTCCTGCTTAGCTTCTCCCGAGGTCCGGAGCCAGGATGCGATGTCCCTGAAACCTCCCCCCGCTGGGCTGCAGCATGGTGCTCCCTTTGATGGTCTGGTTTTTTGGACCAGAGCACAGCTGAAAAGTTCCAGAAGAAGCAGACACAGTCCCAGGAAAACTTCTTGCCTCAGCTAACAAACAGCTAGCTAAAAGCAAAGATGTGCTCCCTCTGTCCATGCTGACAACACAGCCGACTAAATCTGGGGGAGGATGTGTGAAAACCATGCCAAAAGAATTCGACCAGCTTCCTCCCCCTTTCAGACCTACCTTAAAGTTATAGGACCCATGTCTGGGCATAAAGCAGATGATAGGGGACCATATCATATCATAGAGTTACCCCAAGACAAGGAGTCAAGCTGTCTGGGCTCTGTAACTAATCTGTAGCTTGAGGGTGGTAGAGACATTAAGACCCATTTCAAAGATATTAACACCCATAGTCTCACCCATGGAATTGTTTATAAAAACATAAGGACACATCTTGCCTACCACTAAGATCATTTGTCCCAAAAGAGGACAACTTAAACCCCCTTGGCAGATCATATTCTGATTCCACCATTATTTCCTGAGTTACCTTTGAGAGAATGCATAAGCTATAACCTCAACATTCTCCCCAAGGGACTACCTGGGGGTATTCTGGAATTATTGTCCCTATAGTTGAGACCCCTTATCAACTTTCCCTTACTGCCCTCCATGGGTGTCCATGTTTACTCCTGAAAGTTCCCACTGTACTCACTGGTGAGATTTTCAGTGGTCCCTCCATGTGGACCTCTTAATGTACACCCTGGGTCCATCACTTTTCTGTCTCCAGACAGTCTTGGGTACTCAATCAATCGTTCAGTGCCAGCCAATGTTGAAGGGATCTGCTCACCTCCTCCAGCTCCGCCCGCCATCTGCTGTTCCCAAATGGTGGAACAATCCTGGATGAGCCCCCATTTGTGCAGAAAATCATGCTGTGAAAAGCTAATGTTCACAAAGAAGTGTCCATGGGGGTATGGCCTAGTGGACTCTCCCTTTATTCAAATAAAGTTGCAGGACTCCTCTGTCTTCTTTGTCATGAAGGGCTACACACTGTTTAGGAGACAGACCAGGAAGGTGCAGTGGTGGAGTTGCCCTCTATGTGAGGCAATATAGGGAATGTATGGAGTTCTGTCTTGGGGTGGATGACAAGTGAGCTGAGAGCTTATGGGTTAGGATAAAAGGGCAGATCAGTAAGGGTGACACTTGTGGGTGTTTGCTACAGGCCAACTGATCAGGAGGACGAATTGGATGAGGCCTTCTACAGGCAGCTAGAAGCAGCCTCACAGTCACAGGTCCTGGTTCTTGTGGGGAATGTTAACTACCCTGACATCTGCTGGAGAAGCAACACAGTGAAACACAAACAGTCCAGGAGGTTCCTGGAAAGCACTGATGACAACTTCCTTGGGAATGCAGGGGGAGTGGGTCAGAGACAGAGACAACCACTCACCCAATGTTCATGTGGCAACAGAGAGCGTTTATTGGATGCACCCCTCTTTATAAAGGGGTTTGCTTGGATAGCTCATTGGTCTGATCTTTTAACACCGCCCAGCTCCCGGACCAGTGAGATGTCTGCAGCTTAGGAGGGAACGTAATTGGTTGAGGTTCCTGTCAGTCAACCCACGGACCGGTTTTCGAAGAAGGATGGGTTTTTTATCTATAGCAGAATTAATTGCCCAGTACAAGCCAGCTTGTACTGTGATATACTGTGACACTTCCTTTCACAGGTAGTGGAGGATCCCACAAGGAATGGTGTGCTGCTCGGCCTCATACTAACAAACAGGGAAGGCCTTGTTGGAGATGTGAAGGCTGGGGACAACCTTGGTTGCAACAAGCATGAGATTGTGGAGCTCAGTATCTGGCAAGGAGGAAGCAGGGCAGCAAGTAAGATTGGAACCATGGACTTCAGGAGAGCTGACTTTAGTCTCTTCAGTGATCTTCTTGAAAGAATCCCATTGTAACAGGCCCTGCAGGGCAGAAGGGTCCAAGAGAGTTGGTTGATATTCAAGGATCACTTCTCCAGGCTCAAGAATGGTGCATCATGCTGAGCAAGAAATGGGTCAAAGGTGGCAAGAGGCCTGTGTGGATGAACGAGGAACTCCTGTCATTACTCAAGTGTAAACAGAAAACACACAGGAGATGGAAGCAGGGTCAGGCCACTTGGAATGAATATAGAGAGGTTGTCAGAGTAAGTAGAAATGAGACAAGTAAGGCCAAGGTCTATCTACAATCAAATCTGGCCAAGGATGTCAAGGATAACAAAAAGGGATTTTTCAAATAAATCAGTAACAAAAGGAAAACTAAGGATAATGTGGGCCCATTCATAAATGGAAGGGGGACCCTGGTGGTGATCAGGAGAGGTGCCTGTGGACTGGAAAAAAGCAAATGTCACTTCAGTCTTCAAAAAGGGCAAGAAGGAGGACCCAGGGAACTATTAACTAGTCAGCCTTACCTCAATCCCTGGAAACGCAATGGAGCACCTCATTCTGGATGCCATCTCTATCCACATGGAAGATAAGAAGGTGATCAGGAATAGTCACCATGGATTCACTAAAGGGAAGTCATGCTTGACCAACATGATTGCCTTCTATGATGAAACAACTACATGGATGGATGAGGAGAGAGCAATGGATATTGTCTACCTCGACTTCAGCAAGGCTTTTGACACTCTCTCACAACATCCTCATAGGCAAACTCAGGAACTGTGGAGTGGCTGAGTGGACAGGGAGGTGGATTGAGAACTGGCTGAATGGCAGATCCCAGACGGTTGTAATCAGTGGCACAGGGTCTAGTTGGAGGCCTGTCACTGGTGGTATCCCCCAAGGTTCAATACTGGGCCCAGTATTGTTTAACTTGTTTGTTAATGACTTGGCTGAAGCGGTAGATGCCTCCTCAGCAAGTTTGATGGTGACAAAAAGCTGGGAAGAGTGACTGATGCTCCAGAGTGCTGTGCAGCCCTTCAGAGGGACCTTGACGAGTTGGAGAGATGGGCAGAGAAGAACTGTCAGAAATTCAACAAAGGCAAATGTAGGGTCCTGCACCAGGGGAAGAATAACCCCAGGCACCAGTACAGGCTTGGGGTGACAAAAGCAGCTCTGCGGAGAAGGACCTGGGGGTCCCGGTGGACAACAAGCTGTCCATGAGCCAGCAGTGTGCCCTGGTGGGCAAGAAGGCCAATGGTCTCCTGGGGTGGATTAGGAAGAGCATTGCCAGCAGATCGAGAGAGGTGATCCTGCCCCTCTACTCAGCCCTGGTGAAGGCACATCTGGAGTGCTGTGTCCAGTTCTGGGCTCCTCAGGACAGAGACATGGAGCTTCTGGAGCAGGTCCAGCAGAGGGTGACAAAGATGATTGAGTGACTGGAGCATCTTTCTTATGATGAAAGGCTGATGGAGCTGGACCTGTTCAGCCTGGAGAAAACTGAGAGAGGACCTTATCAATGTATCTGAAGGGAGGGTGTTGAGAGGATGGAGCCAGGGTCTTCTCAGTGGTGTCAAGCAATAGTGTTGTCCTGAGCCCAGGCTTCTTTGTGCAAAGTAGGGAGCCAGGTGGTAACCCCCAAAAGGCTGCTCACCAATTATCAAAACTTTGCACTATACATTTTAACAAAGTCATCAGCATTCATTGGCTACAAACTGCATAACTTTTGTATTAATTAGTACTCAAACCCTTATTTGCTAGTTATATTTCTCACTTCTCATGCTAATTAGTGTGCATGCACAGTTCTTCCCCTCATTTGAGTCTGAGGTCCTTTTTGAGTAGGTGTCCTAGGGTGACTCTATGATGCTTGTATCCCCAATAGTCTGGGGGGGGGAAAGAAGCACACAGTTTGTCTGCAGAAGCTTCAGTCTACTCCCCCACATTCCTTGCTCTCACGGACTGTGTTGTTTGCAGCACGGACAGTGGGAGAGAGCTCCCCTTTTCTTTTAGTGAGTTTCTTTAGCTAGCTGAGGCAGAGAAGTTCCCCAGACTGTGGCTTTCCTTTTTCTTAGAACTGATCAGACCTGCTTTGGACCAAAAATCCAGAAAAACATTGGGAGCTCACACCTGTGGCCCACTGGGGCCCGGGATGTGGCATTTTCCAGCACAGGAGCAACTGATAAGAGACTGAGTGAGCCGAGCTACACCCCACGAAAAGGACTCTCTGAATTTGCCATCTCTTCAGAACAACAAAAGGTTCCATTGTTTAATATTATTCATTTTTTCATGCTTGTGAATACTTTGCTTGTTAAATAAACAGGTTTTTTCCACTTTTCTCCAAGGAAATCTTTCCTGAACCAGTTGGGGGAGCAGCTACTGAAATCTTTCTCTTGTAGGGAAACATCCCTTGGGAAGTTCCCTTCCAAATTTGCCCTAAACCAGAACAGTAGGTGGTCTCGATCACCCACTGCCAGAATTACCTTTCCCCCAGTTACTGTTCAGTTCTGCTGGCTTCAGTCCTCATGACTCTCATCCAGACAGCCCATTCATCTTGGGTTTGTCTTCCCCTTTCCTTAAAGCAAAGGATTAGCCAAGCGTATGACACTGACAATACAATTGCTTAATAATAACTGTCCAGCTACAGCTACTGATTAATAACTTTAAAAACCTGCAAAGTTTGGTTGAAATTTTGAGGGGCTTGATATCAGTAGGACAAGAGGCAATGGGAAGAAATGGATGCACAGGAAGTTCCTCCTGAATACAAGGAAGAACTTCTTTACAGTGCGGGTAACTATGCACATGGAACAGATTGCCTAGAGAAGGGTGTGGAGTCTCCCTCACTGGAGATATTCCAGAACCATCTGGATGCAATCCTGTGCAATATGCTCTGGGATGACCCTTGCTTGAGCAAGGAGGTTTGACCAGATGAACCACTGTGATCCCTACCAACCTTAGAATCACAGAATGGGTAACTGCAGACACCAAAGATCAGAAGGAAGACAGAAGATGAACATGCACTTCTTTAAAAACCCTTTCATAAGATACTCTTTTCTTTGAGTGATTTTATGTGTGTCTTTTCTCCAGGTAACTTCAAGAAATGCTGTATTGGCAGAGCTAGAGGAACAACACAGAGTCCTCCACACAAACAGCAATTGCAGGACTGCTCTATCATGTGAGAGTTTGGTTCTAATGATGCCGGTTTGGGTTTTGCCTTTTTCTCTTTTATATGTTCTCTGTGTTCTTTGCACATATATTTGTAGCTCTGTAGCCTATTGTACTAGTAGCTAGTTTTCCCAGTAATTTTCCATGGCCTATCCTTAGGCAGAAAGACAAAACAAATTCCAGAGCTCCAAGCCCTGGGAGGTGCAGGCCCCTCATGCTATCTTGGTTCTTTCTGGGAACCAAGGCCGAGAACAACTCGTCAAGATACATTTCATAGACAAAGTGCAGCTAGTACCAAGGCAGGGGGCTCCAGAGAAGGGGCTTGACCTGGGGAGAAATTGAATTACCACTTGTCTTCCTAATTGGTGCTTTTTATCAATTATGCTAATTTCCTAAAACCTATAAATATATACTCATCCCTGTGCGGGTGGGCTTTTGTGGACATCTTTCCATAACTGCTCTGCAAGGCCTTCAAATAAAAATCCTCTTTTATATTACCTCCTTAGTAAAATTATCTCAAATTTTATTTCCAGGTTAGGAGAAAGGCAACACTAAAAGTATCCTGATTTCAGCTGGGATAGAGTTAATTTTCTTCTCAGTAGCTGGCACAGTCTTGTGGTTTGGATTCAGTACAGAATAATGCTGATAACACACAGATGTTTTGGTTGTTGCCGAGCAGTGCTTGCCCTGTGTCAAGGGCTTTTCAGTGTCTCATGCTCTGCCAGGGAGGAGCTGCATAAGAAGCTGGGAGGGAGCATGGCTGGGACAGCTGACCTGAAGTGGCCAAAGAGATATTTCACACCATAGAATGTCACACTCAGTATATAAACTGGGGGAGTTGGCCAAGGGCTGCCAATCACTGCTTGGGGGTGGGCTGGGTATTAGTCACTAGCTGGTGACCCTATTGTTAATCACTTGTGTTTCTTGAAATTTATTCCTCTCTCTCTCTTCCTCTTTTATTTTTATTATTACTATATTTTATTTCAATTAATAAACTGTTCTTATCTCAGTCCATGGGTTTTATCTTTTTTCCATCTGATTCTTCTCTCCATTCCGCTGCGGGGGGGGAGTGAGCAAGCAGCTGCTTAGTTGCTGACTGGAATTAAATCATGACAAAAGGCTACTCCAGTAGTGTAGCATTTGATGAAGGTGTAAATAAATCTTGAGATTTCAAGAATGCAGGCACACAAGCTCACATAGGATGCTCCATAACTTGGATGGTTCCACTTCAGCAGTCTTGCAACAGGAAACAATGTGAGATGGAAGATGCAAAGATACAGGATAGCTGTGACAGGACTCTCCCCCCTACCACAGAAGAGCTTATCTGTTCTATCAGCTGGTGCAATAGCTCTAGACATCTACCCTCTCATGTGAATTGGTGAGATAACCCAGACCGGACATCTGTCTGTAGGGAGTTATGTCTGGCTAGTGAGTTATCTCTGGTATCAGAGAGGTGGAATCTCTCTGGAGATGGAATAAACATCCTGCCTTGAGAGCAAGATGTAGGGAGATAAGCTGCTGGAATTTCTGACTGACAGACGCTTCACTTTACAAACTATAAAAGCTGCACAAACTGTCACAAAGTTGGAAGTCTCCTACACACACCCTGGAAATGTGTAGGACTTTTCCCCGAAGTTTGGACAGAGACTTTGCAGTTACTTTCCTGGAAATTCAGTGAAAGGATTCTATGTGTACTCCATCATCAATTCGGTGGTAAGCTACATTGACTCCTAACCTATACTATTTCTTTGCTAGCTGTAATTTAGGTACCTTTTATTGTGCACATTATTTCTATCTACTAGTAGTCCTTTTAGTTTTATCCTGTGTAGTGAGCAGTCTGTTTAAAGTCTTATGTCTGTTAATCTTGTGTCTGTTCAATAAATAATTCATTTTATAATAGACCTAATTGGCCATTCTTAAGAACCTTGGGGTGAGAGCCATTTGGAGTGCAGGCCACCTCAAACAGAGCTACTGCCAGAAATCTGAGTCAAAGGCAGGACTTGTCTAAGCTCTCACTCCATTTGTAAAAATAGCACAGAGCTCCCAGACACCAAGCTATCACACAGAAGGAATAAGAATCAAAAGGAAGCCACTGTATCTGTGATGGCCCATCCTTAAGGGGAAGGGAGTACCCAAGATTCATAAATGCTTGTTGTCAAAAGGAACTACAAAAGTCAGAGGGTCTACAAACAATCAGAAAGTTTTATTAGTAAATTAGACACTTTCCATGGAACGGTATGTCAGTCCCTGTCCAACTATATAAGCACACAGCAGTGGGCTTAGGATAAAGGGGGAGGGTAAAAAGGAATAGAGAAAGGATGAGATGAACTAAAGAGTGGGAAAGAAAGAAAGGAAGAAAGAGAGAAAAAGGGATCACGAGTCCCAGTTCCAGCACCAGTCCAGCCGATGGGGTGTCCAGGGTCCTGGGCCCACCCCCCAGGCTTGGTGGGGGTACCTTTTTATAGATAGATTTCCCCATCCTGAAGACAGGTTTCTCACTTTCTATGCAAACTAGTTTTCATGTGCAGTTAGTTCTTTCAGACCTTTCTGGAAATGGTTCAGAGGCTCTGGGATCTTGGGTTGTCTTGATCCCCTCCTACAGTCCATGCCCACTTCTCAGCCTTGTTCCTGCACTTGCACTGTACTGTGTTGGGTTTTTCTTCAAATATGTTACCACTCCAAATGTTTTAATTGTGATCCTTAACTGCAAAGTGAGTAGCCAACATCTGGTTCTTACCCAGGAGCCATAAATTAACCTCAGCAGTTTGGCAGATAACACTTGCTCCATTTACTCCAATGATTTGAACTCTTTGCCATATGGGTTGTACACTCAGCTTCTTGGCATCCCACTGCATTAATATTGAATGTTGTGCTCCCGTATCTATTGGAAATTTTATTAATTGTTGACGATAACCAACTGGAAACTGAATATTTGGGCCATTATTATGTATGTATTGAAAGGATTCCACATACTGGATTTCAGTATTACCTGGTTTATGGCCATAATGCTCTTGCAAATCAGCCACCTGATTCTGATTGAATGGAATAAATTTTTGTTTGTGATTTCCTGCTCCACCTCGAGATCCAGTAGATTCAGGGGGAGTTGAAGGAGATAAAGAATCATCTTTCCCCAGTTCTCTGTCATCTGGATCACCCCATATGTTTCCATCCTGTGTAAGACTGCTATACTTTTCCTGGAATTTGATATCTGTTACTGTCTACAGCACCATGATAGTAGCAGTTTGCTGATCCTGACCACCACCTGTGGTTTAAATCTTAATTAGGGATTGTGATGTTACTTCCTCATCATCAGATGATAGTGCAAGTGTTACATCTTGCCCTTTTTCAAAATAATATATCCATTTACTGTCTTCCAACTCCTTCCCTGGATACAAAAAGTCAGAGTTACAAGACTGTTTCTGCAAATGGTCCAGATTCTACATCCTGCAATTTTTCCTGTAAGATTGTCTCTCATATGCATCCCAAAGTTCCACCTGAAGCCTCCTAGTATGATTGCACTTGGCAGTAAGCAATGCCTCCACCTGCAGCCTCTTTTCAAACTTGGCAACCAGCGTCAATCCAGGTGATGTCCAGGGTCCAGGGGCACACACCTGGACTTGGTGGGGGTATCTTTTTTATAGATAAGTTTCCCCACCCTTGAGCTACGTTTTTTTGCTAACTATGTGTCCTAGGGTGACTTTATCATGCTTGTATCCCCAATCGTGTGTTCTGTTTATGCTGGATATTCTATTCTGTGCCTTCAAAACTGGCTCTCAGAGCGAAGGTGGGGAGAAGAAGCACCGAGTTTTTGTTATCAGCCTCACTCACTCACTCACTCACTCCTCCACATTCAGCTGAACTGTTGATGTCTGGGCACAGATGGGGCAGAACACCATGCTCCTTTTGCTCCTTTTGCTCCTTTTGCTTGTTAGTTATTTAGTTTAGCTAGCTGAGGCAGTCCGAGCTTTCCCTGGATTGTTTTTCTTTTCCTTTTCTTGGAACCATTCGAACCTGCTCCAGACCGGGACCTCGGAAACACCAAGAACACTTTGCAGCCTGCTGGGGCCCACTCTGCAGCCTTTCCCAGTGCCAGAGGGACTGATAACAGAGCGACCACCCACCGGAGAGACTTTCTGAATTTGTCATCTCTTCAGAGCGATGAATGAGTTTTGTCATCCAGTATTGTTCATTTTGTGTACTGGGGAGTGCTTTGCCTGTTAAATAAACAGGTTCTTTCCACTTCTCTCTGAGCAATCCTTTCTGAGCCAGTTGGGGGGGAGGGCCGTATAGGTTTGCTTTCTGGAGGGGCCCCCTTTGGAGGTTTTCTCCCAAATTTGCCCTAAACCAGGACACTATGCAAATCAGTTATCATGTGCAGTCTGTTCTTCTAGAACTTTCTGGAAATGTGTCAGAAGCTTCAGGGTCTTTGGTGGTCTTGATTTCCCCCCTTACAGTTTATGCCCACTTCTCAGCCTCATTCCTACACTTGCGCTGTACTGTGTTGTGCTAAACTTCATGTCCCAGTTTTGGATGAATTTAGGAGGAAACGTTCTGAAGTGAACGTGTCTTCTGATAGAAGGCAGGTTTTAGCAACCCCTCCCCCACAGGTTCTCACAGGCTCGAAAGGAATTCCCTTGGAGAAAGTGAAAAAAACCTGTTTATTTAACAAGCAGAATGCTCACAGGCATGAAAAAAATGAATAATGTTAAATAATAAAACTTTTTGCTGTAGAGAAGAGATGGTAAATTCAGACTCCTTCCTGCAGGTGGAGCTCGGCTTCCTCCTAGTCCAGAGCTGGCCTCTCGGCCTCCGCAGCATGGGCGGGGGGGGTCGGGCCTGGGCGATGTTCTGGTGTTTTGGACTAGAGAAAAGCTGAACAGTTCCAGAAGAAGAAGAAGCCACAGTCCCAGGAAAAACTTCTTGCCTCAGCTAACTAGAAAAAACTCGCTAAAAGCAAAGAAAAACTCCGCATCGGTCTCCAGAGAAAGAAAAGCCACTGGGAAAGAAAGCAAACAGAGAAGCTTATCTGTGTTTTAAACACAGGTGCTGAAAGAATTCCACCACCTTCCCCCGCCCCCGTCTCTTGGATCTCACTTAAAGCTACAGGACTCATGCCTTGAACACAGAGCAGATGATACAGGATACAGCATCATAAAGTCACCCTAGGACACTTCAGGAGCCAGAACAAGCATGTTTATTCCAGAAAAGTGCTGCCCGACCTCCGTATGGCCCCTTCTCTAGCTGCATACTATTCTTTCCCACAGTGTGTTATTATTAACAATCCTTGGCTGTTATTACCAACAGTCCTTGGTTGGCTTCACCACCATCTGGCTATCGGTGTTTGAGACACACATTAGCCCCTTATCTTTTAGGCTTCTACAGGTACCTGATGCAAAGAGACCTGTTTGAGAATCTGTATACTTAAATGTTCATTCAGGACAGCATAAAGCCAGCCTGACAGGCTACCAAAATGCTATAGCTTAGGCCACCAGGCTGCTTGAAATTAATCTTTCAAGCATTTGGAATTTGTTGCACTGGTTCTCAAGACTGACTGCTTCCTTGAAGAGGGGAAGGAGTTTGTAGTCCTTTGCCTCCCAAGGTGAAACCTCTGCAGTGCCTTGCTTTGTACCACCTGAACCAGGTACCTCCCCACACCTCCTAAGGGGAAATCAAGTTCTTGCACATTGGCCCAAGTTTCATCAGCCGGATGTGGAGATGTTTCTCTGGAAATCAGCAATCATGCTAGTTGGTGAAAATATTCTCTTCTACTTCAAGGCTGTGTCTTTGACCTGAAAGTCTAATAAAGTAAACAAGCATTTGCCCTGCAGGTATAGATGATCAGTCCTCTATAGGAATAATACTATTGTCAAGGGAATAAAAAGCTACATACAAACAGGATGACCAAGAAAGATACCTCTCTCCTGATGAACTGGGGGGAGGTTGTGTGAAGGATGGTATTGGGCCGGGGATTGAGTGTTAGAGGGGTGGGGGGAGGAGGAGTGTTTTGGAGGTGTTCCATTGTGGATTATTGTGTGTGTTTTTTTCTCTTTTTTTCCCCTTTTTTTGTCTATGTTGTAGATTAATAAAGTGTTGGGGTTTTTTTCCCCCTCCATTCCCAAGTTGGAGCCTGCTTTGTTCTGTTTCCGGGTCACATCTCACAGTAACCATTTTGGAAATATACCTTTCATGGGGGCGCTGGCACTGTGCCAGTGTCAATCCATGACATATATACAGAACCAAGCCTAAATAGAATCATAGAATGTTAAGGGGTTTGAAGGGACCTTAAAGATAATTTAGTCCCAACACCCTGCTATGGACAGGGACACAATCCACTAGACCAGGTTGCTCAGAGCCCCATCCAACCTGGCCTTAAACACTTAGAGGGATGGGGCATCCACAACCTCCTTAGGCAACCCGTTCCAGTGCCTCCCACCCTCACAGTAAAGAATTTCTTCCTAATATCTAATTTAAATTTCCCCTCTTTCAATTTTTACACATTATTCCTTGTCCTGTCACTGCAGTTCCTGACAAAGAGTCCCTCCATGGTTTCCCTGTAGCCCCCTTCAGATACTGGAAAGTGCTCTGAGGCCTCTACACAACCTTCTCTTCTCCAGGCTGAACAGCCTGAACTTTCTCAGCCTGTCTTTGTTGATGTTAAAATGATTTTTGCTTTTATATATTCTTCATATATATTTGTAGCTCTGTAGACTATTGCTGTATAGTCATATAGTTTCCTAACTTCAGTACTTTTCCTATTAGACAAACAAATTCCTGAAGGCCTGTTCTAATCTTGCTTCTTTTGGGAACCAAGGCCAAGACACCCTCCCAAGACACTTTCCCATGTATTAGACACAAGCAGCTAGCAAGGAGGGGGGCTTCAGAAGGGGTTGAACCAAGAGGGGGAATTATTTAATTACCTGTGCTTCTAATTGGGGGTTCTTGGCAATTATGCTAATTTGGTAAACGTATAAAACTGTAATTGCCCTGTATCACGTGCATTTTCGACGCATTTTTTGGGATGTATTTTGGCCTGTTATGCACCTGGAGGGACCCTTCATTAAACAGTAGCAGTTTTTTATCACTTTAACCTTGTTTGTATCTTGATTTTTGGGGCTCATAAGGCAACATGTAAGGGAGGTGCTCCAGTCTTCTTATCAACCTCATGCCCCTCCTCTGGACTTGCTCCAACAGTTCTATGTCCTTCTTATGTTGGGGACACCATAACTGTATGCAGTACTCCAGGCGGGGTCTCACAAGAGCAGAGGGTCAGAATCACCTCCCTTGCTCAGCTGGCCACAGTCCTTTGGATGCAGCCCAGGACATGATTGGCTTTTTGGGATGCAAGCACTCACTGATGGCT
Organism: Montifringilla adamsi; assembly: GCA_017590115.1. Taxonomy (NCBI): domain Eukaryota; kingdom Metazoa; phylum Chordata; class Aves; order Passeriformes; family Passeridae; genus Montifringilla; species Montifringilla adamsi. Next base: position 22,589 of record JAGGNK010008915.1, on the reverse strand, counting down.
CATGTTGAGTTTTTCATTACCCATCATCTCCAAGTCTGTCATACAGGACAGTGTCAGACATTTTGCACAAGTCCAGGTAGATAATGTCAGTAGCTCTTCCCCATCCACCAATGCTGTAGGTCCATCACAGATCACCAAATTTGTCAGACATGATTTGCCCTTTGTAAAGCCATGTTGGCTGTTAACAATCACTTCTGTTTTCCATGTGCCTTAGCATAGTTTCCAGGAGAATCTGTTCCATGATCTTGCCTGGCATAGAGGTGAGACTGATTGGGCTGTAGTTCCCCATGTGTTCTGCTTTCCCCTTTTTATAAATGTGGTTATATTCCCCTTTTCCCAGTCATCAGGGACTTTATCTGACTGACATGATTTTTAAAAAATGATGGATAGTGGCTTAGCAACTTCCTTTGCCAGCTCCCTCAGGACCCACAGATGAATCTCATTGGGTCCCATGGACTTGTGCACATTCAGGTTCCTTAGATGTTCTTGAACCTGATCTTGTCCTACAGTGGGCTTGGGGTCTTCATTCTCTCAGTCCCTGCATTTGCTTTTCTTGACTTGGGCGGTGTGGCTGGAGCACTCACTGTTGAAGACTGAAGCATAAAAGTAATTGAAAATCCCAGCCTTCTTTGTCCAGGGTAGACAAGTCTCCTGTTTCCTTCCAGAGAGGGCCCACATTATCACTAGTCTTTCTTTTGCTTGCAACATATCTATAGAAGCCCTTCCTGTTATCCTAGATATCCCTGGCCAGACCTAATTCTAACTGGGCCTTGGCTTCCCTAACCTTGTCACAAGTTAGTTTCCCGTACAATTTCCCTGTATTCCTGTTGTGTCTGGTGCTCTATGTGTGGAAACGCGAGCCTTGACTTGTCAAACCATGACAATTGTTTACATTTTTTTCCTGAGGCCCTCAGCTCCTCAGGAGGGAAAAATCCTAGCAAAGGATTTTTCATAAAATGTCATAGTGACATATTCCTCCCAGGTCATCTGTCCTTGTTTCTGCTTCCTGAAAGCTTCTTTTTTCCCTCTGAGTTTGCCCTGAGCTCCTTATCCATCCATGTAGGCCTCCTGGCAAATATAGCACGCATATACTCAGGTATCTTTGTAGGAATTTAAGAAATGTATGCTGCTATAGACCCTGTAAGATGTCACATCTCCATCAGATGATCAGATTTGCAAAAAAGAATGCAGGCTTTGGTAAGCACTAAATTTAGTAACAGAACAGTATTGACCAACTGGTCAAAGGTATGAATTTTTTTTTAGTCTGTCTGAAGGTCTTTTCTAGATGGTAACATACACAGATAGACCCTAGAGGTTGCTTTCCAATCCCTGAGGAATAGGAAAACTCCTGCAACAGAATAACGTTATCAATACATACCTTTGCTTCACACAGCCAGACTGCCTTGCAAATCCCTGCCAGCACTGGTCTAGCAAATGCATTGCCATCTACCTCTAGGAAAGGCTGGAGAGCAAGATCCAGGGAATGAAACCAGGATGAACCAGGGTTTTCCAGCATGGGGGAGGAGTTGAGCCTCCCTGAACATGATGTCAGCCCCCTCAGCCCTTGGTAAGAATTTGATGCAGCAAAGCCAAATCCCTCCCCAAACCCTAAACTCTGCCCCTCCTTTAAAAAATGAGGAGGGGAAGAGGAAGACAGGACTCCATGAGCATGATGTCACTTATCTCACCTCCCTCCACTCCCTGGAGGAGGGATTTTACTCAGCAAAGCCAACCCCCTCTGCCCCAAGATATCACACTGCAACAGAATTAGTTATGTTGCAAGGGAAAATTAGCAATTGTCCCAAATAAAATGAAACAGAGAATGTTTTGAAAATTTCATTAATGGGGAAGAATGAAACAAAGCTTTCCAAGGAGGAAGCACATGGCAAAGTGCCCTAGTCTTTTGCGCAGGAAGCAACCTGTTGTGTGAAATATTTTGACTGCTTGAAGGGGGCAGAACTCATCTCTCTCCCCACTTCAACATGTGCTAAAATTACTGGGAGAGTGTGGGACATGGAAAACTCCAACCAATGTACAAGAAACAGCTGGTGCTCCATTGGCCTTCTCCCATGTTATTGTTATTTATTGCAAAATTTAAGGATCTAGACAGAGAAAGCAAACCTCCAAAAAGTGAGCTGGGAGATGGTGGCTGTGTTGATTTTGCACTGCCTGGTTTTTGGTAGCAGAGGGGACACAGATGTGGCTTCTGTGAGAAGCTGCTAGAAGCTTCCACCATGTCTGGCAGAGCCAATCCCTGATGGCTCTGAAGATGGACATGCTGCTGACCAAAGCTGGGCCAATTAGGTTAGTAACGCCTCTGTGATAACATATTCAAGAAGAAAATGAAAACAAAGTGCACACAGTTTTTCTTCTAGTCAGAGAAGAGAAGGAGGTGAGAACATGTGAGGGAAAACAACATGGTGACACCAAAGTCAGTGGAGAAGGAAGGGTATTACAGTTGAATCCATGATGTTCGTATGTCTGAGGTGTAATGCACGACAGAACTCCCTTGGTCATCAGCAAACAGTGTGCTTTATTGTTCGGAGCTTACTTTTATAGGCAATTCAAAACTCCTGGATCGAGACAGCTCATTGGTCTATCTCTGTGCCCCCAGACTCTGAACCAATACAATGTCTGCATCCTAGGAGAGCTCCCATTGGTTGTGAGCTTCTGTCAGTCAGCCCAGAGGCTGCTTCATGGAGCTGAGCTGAGCTGCTTATTAGAACTTGATTAATACTAATGCAACATCTCACCGTTTTGTCTTCACTAAAAATCATGGTTTGTCCTCTGTCATCTATTTGCAGGAATTCCTAGAAACAGGCTGACAGAAAAACATCTTGGTTTTAATTTGCATGACATATATAGTGAAAGTGCAGTATATTGGTTTAGTGTCTGTAGGGAAGAATTTCTTAGTGTTTAGGTTACAAGTTACAACTTATCTCTAAAAACAATAAACCACTTAAGTCTTAAAACTGTTAAAGAAAATTCTAACTACTAGAAAAAACAATCTGTAAACAAAAAAAGTTTGTAAACAGGAGAAATAATTTGTAAACAAATTTTCAAGTTAAATCTTAACTCTAAGCAATTTATAACTTTGAAATATTCAACTTTAGAGTTGTGAGAAAAAACAGACTTAACACATAAAGCAATTTGTAAATAAATAGTCTTTATATGAACCGTTACTTTAAGAGTCCCAGATTTCTATGAGGTAGTTATCAGTTGTTTTGGTTACATGGCTTCATAATGTCTGATGAAGGGACATCGACTGGTGTCTGTGGTTTATAGTGTTCATTGTAACACATTTATCTTGGTTTTAGGCAGCTGAATTATCATAGGATCATTGTACTGTTACATGATTCATTGTAAAACATGAGAACATGATATCACCCAAGACTCAAAAAGGAGGTATGCATTCATCCCAACCTTTCTTTCCTTTTTTGATTTGTATAGTAAATAAGAATAGGAGCACTGGTTTTGAACAGTATTGTAGTGCAAGAAAATTGTGTTAACATAAGTAATAGTGTAAGCAATCTACTTTTTCCTTTTGTTAGGAGTTAGTGATTTTAGAGTTGAATCTGCCTATGAAGTTAGTAAATTAATATTCTGTGTATGTGCCAATGGACCTAGAATGTTAAGATGGTTATATTTTTTAAATATTCAGGTTTGATCCTGCAATAATGCAAGCAGGGCTATTAGGAATACTAAGAGGCAAATTATTAATACATATCTTAGAATCTCTTTGATACACAGCAGCCCATGCCTGAGAGGAATGTAATACTTTCTTAATAACTTTAGCAAAATCAGCTATCATAGGCTTAGTGATTTTGATTTTAATACATGTAAGTAGTAATGACAGGTATTGTACTATGAACTCAAAGGCATATTTAACAAACAGTTGTACCATTTTGTCATTCTTTTGTGGTACCTTTTCCATATTTTTACCTTAACTATATGTTATTGGTTTATTATAGTTTTTGGAATATGGAACCTTTCATTTTTGTGACAAATGTGTATTTTATGTTTTGTATTACTATTTTTATAACTATTTTATTACTATTAAACTTTTAAAATTTTAAAACAAGTGATTGGCATATTTCACACTTTTGTTGAAATGTCAGAAGGTAGTGTCTGTGAAGTTTTGTTGGGATTTGATTGGTAGAAGCCTTCTGTCTGGACTGGAGCTGTTAGTATATTTGATTGCTTCTTCATTGATAAATCCTCTGCTTGGGCTAGAATAAAGGGGCTCAAACGTGCTTGGGTTTGTGGATCTTCCATGGGGGTTGGTTCACTAGCAGTAATAAATCCAAGCATATTTGCAACAGTAGGCAATCCTAACCCATGCTTAGCAGCCGTTTGGCATAGCTCTGAGATGATTCGCCAATTAAAGGGTGTGTTTGTCAGGTGTTATCCCATTACCTGGCACCACTGGGAATGCTGTAACTGTTCTCTCACTCTGTTGCCAGTTCTCTGATGATGATGAACACATGGGTACAGAAATTAGTTCAGCCCCCTCTATATCTGCACAAACTATAGCCTTTTGTTTTACCTCCATTACTGGGTGTCGAGTGGGAATGTTTCTTGCTTGGAACATCGAAGGGGCTGGAGCTGGTGTTGGCAGGGTTGCAGGCACATCTTCGGCTTGTTGGGGCTTTGGTTGTAGCTGCCATGGTGCTACGGCAGGGACAGCTGCATGTCTGGGGCTGGTGCTGAGGACGGGGCTCTGCCTCGTGGTGATGGAGCTTCTTGGTTCTGGTGTGCCTCTGGGTGTGACGTAATGGCAACATCTGGGCACTTGTAGAGATGTCATCTCGGGTTCCACCCTCGTGGTGCAGAGGCAGGCAGGCCTAGTTTGTGGAGGCAGGGCTGTGTTCTCTGGGGTTCGGCTTGAGTGCGGGCCCCCATCCCCTGACGCGGGCTGGATGGGGGGTGCAGGTGGCCCCAGCGAGAGTGCTGGGGGAGCGGTCCCGGTGACCGCATGATGTCTCGGGGCTGTTGGGGCTGCACAGCCCCCTAGAACCATGGTGTTTGCCATCCCGCCGCCTTCCTGAGCGATGCCAGCAATCACAGCACAGTCAGGCTGGGGACGATCTCTGCTTCTTGGAATTTCCCCACCTCCCAGGGTCGTGCCGTTTTCTAC
>JAGGNK010008915.1:0-17424 GCA_017590115.1 Montifringilla adamsi | reverse complement strand
GCCGGCGGCACGTCCCGGTGTGGGTTGGCCTCGCATGTCTGCTCGGTGGGAGAACACCCACCCTCCGCAGGCTGGATCATGGTCACAGGTTGCGTCTCCAAAGCGGCGGCGCAGTTTGAGCCCCTGCAGCAGCTTCGGGGGGGCGGCGTCGGGAAACATTTTCGGGGAGCTGGTATGGGACGCATGGCACTCTGACCTGAGCGCGTCCCCGCTGCTGGTCAGAACCCCGCCGCCCCGCTCCGTCTCGCTGTGCGGCGGTGCCTCTCCGTGTGGGGGGGCAGCGGGCTCGGTTTGTGGGCTGAGCCAACCAGCTCCAGGCAGGGGCGGTCCGGGTGTTTCCATAGCGATGAGGGGCATGGCCGGCCTCGGTGGCAGGGGGGCGGTCCCGGGGACAGCACGGAGCTGGAAATGGCGGCGCCGTCCGAGCTCTTGCAACAGTTGCACGGGGCAGACACAGGGTGGTATTTTTTGAGTGCCGGCACAGGGCGCCCCGGCGTCCCTGGGACCCCGCTGGGGCCCCCGTCTCCCTGTGCGGCGGGGCCGCTGCTTGCTGGGGGCTGCGGGGGATGGTTCTCCCGGGAACAGTGCCGACGTGGGGGGGTAGTTCAAAGCAGCTCGGCCACGTGGGGCGGCATTGCCGGCTATTGTGTCCTGCCACGTGCTCTGGGGGCTTAGAGAGGTGTCCATCACCCCCGAAAACTCCTCCGGTGTGTTTTCCTCCCCGTACAGTTCAGTATTTAATAGTGTGAAAAATGCGTATTTTATTATTGGCTTTTCGCAAATATTAAAATGCATATTATATGTGTTATGTTAGAAAGTTATGCTGTATTTATTTTCTTAAGTAGTGTGTTAAATATAGTTTCAGGTTATAACATACTGCTAAAATAAAAACTATGCTATGTAAGATACTTTTTTTTAAAGAAAATAATGAGGTACTCACACCAAGATAGCAGCCACAGGACACCTAAATCTTTCAGAGAAAAAGAATTTATTGCTCTCTTATCAGAAGTAACTAACTTCTTCCTGCCTCGCTCAGCCCTGAAGACGCCATCAGGATTCAGAGGAAGAAGCTGACACTGACCAGACAGAATCCTCTGTTTGAATGGAATTTATGCATCATGTATGAGATGTATGAATATGTAACAGGCCGTTGCTTTTAAGGGTTAATCCTCTGTTAATGTGTGTCCTTTTTCGGGCTTATTTTGCCCAGAGAGAGGTACCCGGACTATCCGTAACTCTTTGTTTTTATTGTCTCATATTGTCCTAATCATCAAAATTTTTATTACTCTAATTATATTACTATATTTATAACCATTTTATTACTATTAAACTTTTAAAATTTTAAAAACAAGTGATTGGTGTTTTTCACAATAGTCTTATTAAATCCAAAACAAACCTCCATGGTTTTATAGCTCTCATTGCATTTCCCTCTGCTTTTGAGGCTGCCTTTAATATAAAGTGACCAGTTCCTTCCCAGGTATTAAGATCAAAGGCAGTTTCTTTTGTTGTGTCAAATCCATGAGGTTTTGCCCATGTAATTAATCTACATAGCACTTCTTTGTCATAGTCTATGTCCCATTCCTTACAGAAAATTTTCCATACCTGTATTGTGGGGTTTTCTGATGTTGAAAACCAAGCACCCATGGTCTCTGATGGGGTTTTTCTTCTTTTTTCAACTTCTCATGTTTCTTTTTGCAAACAGCCATTTGGCTGAGTATTCTTGCAACCTTTGTTGTGACTTGTATCCTTGCAGCTTTTGCTGCCTATTTTCGGGCTCTTACAGCCTCTTTCTTTCCAGCTTTTTCAGCTTCTCTGGTTTCTTTTTCCACACAGCCCTTTGGCTGTAATTTCCTGTGACCTTTGTCACAAAGTTAGCTCCTGCAGCCTTTGCTGCCTATTTCTGGGCTTTCTGGCCTCTTTCTCTGAGCTGCTTATTAGAACTTGATTAATACTAATGCAACAGAGGGGGAGGAGGTGCTCCAGGTGCCAGAGCTGAGATTCTTCTGCAGGCCATGGTGAAGACCATGGTGAAGCAGTTGTCCCTCTGCAGCCCATGGGGATCCATGGGGAAGCAGAGGTCCACTGGCAGCCTGTGGGGAAGATGCTCACGCTGGAGCAGGTGGATGCCTGGAGGAAGTTGTGATTCAGTGGGAGAGATGGTGGAGAGTGAGGGCCCTTGCTTCCAAGCTGGAGCAGCCTGTCCTTTGAGGACTGCATCCTGTGGAAGAGTGACCCACACCACAGAAGTTTTGGGAGGACTGTGTGCCCATGAGATGGACTCACATTGCAGCAGTTTTGGCAGGACTGCTGCTCATGAGGTTGGAACCATGCTGAAGAAGTTCATGGAGAACTGCCTCCTGTGAGAGGGACCCCATGCTGCAGCAGGGGAAGGACTCCTCTCCCTGAGCAGCGGAAGAAAATCCTCAGGTGACAAACTGACCAAAACTTCCACCCCCCCTGTCTCCTTGCGCTGTTGGTGGGAAGGAGGGAGGGGCTGGGGGAAAAAAGGTGGGTTTTTAAGGGCTTATTATACTTCTCATTCTCCTCCTCTGATTTTGTTAGTAATAAATTCACTTTGTACCTCTAAGCTGAGCCTGTTTTGCCCTTGGACTGTTTTTTTCTCACGGTCTTTATCTCAACTCAATGAACCCTTTGGTAATTTTTTTTCTCTTCTCTGTCCAGCTGTGGCAGGGAAGGGTGAGCAAGCGGCTTTCATGGATGCCTGGCTTTTGGCCAGTGTCAAACCATGGCAGTGGTGAGTTCAAATATCCTAAAAAGCTCACTGGAAAGAAATGGAAATTCAGTTTCCCTGAATTTGCAATGAAGCTTTGCTAACTCCTCCTACACTGCCTCCTTCTGGCAGCAGTGAGTATTGAGCCTTGCCTGTCACTAGAGGCTGGAGGCAGAACTGCTGCTGGAGAATCCATAAGCTTTTGGGGAAAAATACCTTTATCATTGTGCAAGTTTGGTTTTTTAGCCTCACTAATAACTCTGAATGTTCAAGTATATCCTCACCAGCCAGAAGACTGGGTGTATGTCCGGACATGGAATAAAGAGCTTCTTAAGCAGAAGTGGAAAGGACATTTGACTACATACATGGCTGTGAGATCTATGGCTGGAGACTCTTAAATTATGTGAATAAAGTCATCTCCAGTCACAGAGGAACCGTATTGGACAATATAGTAAACAGTAACTCTGTTGCAGATAAAGTTGTAACTCTAAAATGAAATACATTAAATGGTTTATCTTTTTGTATTTTCAGAACAATGTCTCCAGTATGGCAGCATGGTTGTGTGCTCCTGGATTAGTCAACCATCCTAGCAGGACCTTGTACCTAATGACTGTAATAGCAAGTATGCCTTCAAATGGCAGAGGGGTAAGTGAGCAAGAAAGAAAACAGTGGTGTACTTTTCCCTAAGGACCACTCTAACCTCACACACATAGAATAAATACTACATTAAGAGTTGGCTTATGGACTTGAGTCCAAATTTTCAAAATAGGATAGAATGTCTAGATTGGACAAAAAACATTTTATCTAAAACTGAAAAGCTCTCAAAAGGATGGCTGGCTTCTCTAACTCAAGTTTGCCTACATGGTGCTAAGAATCCTCATCAGTATTGTTAAGGTACTAGATAATTTAAATAAGTTTTACCAAATAAGTTTTATTAGTGATTGTTGCATTTTTGATGTCTTCTAAGTTTATTTTCACAGACTGTTATTGTTAGTTTGATCAAAGGATCTATGAAATGGCAGAGAACACAAAAGATTGCCAGGTGGATGATTCCTCCTTTTGAAGTAGGTCCAAATGGGATGGAGTTTTCTCCTTCTAAAAGTGTTTCACGAGAGGATGAAGCGGTGACAGAACTGAAGAGTTACTGTTCTTCACTGCATTGAGTGTTTACATGTTTTTATCTTGATATGTTTTAAGATATCTATGTTCATATGTCATATAAGTTTGTTGCCACCAATATTTTAAAATGGTTCTATTTTCTCTCTGGTTGCCACAGTGGATAGGAAAGATTCCTCCCTCAGTTTAGTTTTGGGAGGTCACACAGGATTTCATATGGTTATGAAATCAAATTTGTGTACCTCTTCCTATCTCCTCAGAGCAAAGCATAAAATTACTATACCGAGGGAAGCTCATGTAGTAATGGTAAGTGATGTGTAAAGCATGACTGTGCAGAAGGGGATGTTGAACTATTGGTGGGCCCTGGAAGGAGGAAGAAAAGGGGCTGACAGAGGAGCTGAAGTGGCAGCTGGAAAATTCTCTCCAGCTGTAGACAAAGAAGGCATAAGTGGTTAAGCTGACAGAAGAAGAAAGATTTCTCTTTTGAGAACCACTGAAGGCTCTGGTAAAGTTGGAAAGGTATTTGATCCAAACCCCAGACCCTGACTGAAATTATATGATGAGGAGGTTGGAATGACTCAACTTTTGTTATAGCTTTGACTTCCACCCCTGAAGCAATCCAGACTGATGCAGTAGAATTTTTATGGAATGAAATTTTCCCATGGTGCCCACTGACCTTTTCCTCTTTCCCTGAGTATAGGTTCTGGGAATCCCCCTGAAACCTGATTGATGGGAGGGATAAGGGTGGTAATATCACATATATATATGTTTGGGTTGTAGTGATAGCTGGACCTGTAAGATCACGGACTCCAAAAGGCAAGGCGGCCTAACTATTGATCCTTATAGAGTTTGACAAAGAGTGCAATGTATTGCACTATCAATAAGCAACAGAGAACCTTAAATTGGACTCACCATGCTATTTTGGAGCCCAGCCTACAAGTCCAGCAAGTATTAAAAATAGTTTTATAAAATTGTCTAATGTTCGAGAATGCTGAACCTTACTAAAGAATCAAATGGCATCAAGAACCACAAAGGTAATTACAGACAAATCTGCTGGACTCTTTGGTCACTGCAGCTGAAAGATGGGTTCATTAACTCTCCTCCCTGATCCTGGTTAGCATTGTATCTTGCCTGCAATTTTAGAGACTCATGGGGTGGGGGTGATGACCTGCATAGAAGGATATTAACTAGACCTATGCTTTGAGTATTGGAAGAGCAATTATCCATTATATGAGTTCCTGTATACTTTCCTCTTCTCTCCTTTCTGCTCTGCCTGCTAGATTAGGATCCCACTGCTGCCACAAGACAAAAAATGCCATTACTATGGTTCCAGTCAATGCTTCAAGCCACAGGGTGGTTATGAGAGACTGGAAAGATTGATGTCTTGAGACATTTTGGGATGCATGTGTGTGGGGGAAAGAGTAGGTCAGGCCTTGCCCCTAGAGGGCACCCCTAGAGCCTGTATCCCAACCCCGCAGTGTCTACCAATCATGGCACACTGGAGGCAGTGCTCCACACTCCCCTAACCTAGCTCCTGAGTGGCCAAATGACCACAAGTCCCACCTGGGAGAAGGGCCCACAAAGGCCAAGGGGTATTTAAGGCTGAACATGAGGCCATCATGTTGTCTGGATCCTACCTCTTCTTCGAGTTTCTATCATTGTTGGAACCCAGGAATTGGTAGCTCTGTCTGTGCTTTTCTATATATTTTCTGTCTTTCTCTCTTTCACTTTTTTCTTCTAATTCCCTCTTCTTGGAATTCTTGAGTGACTTGGAATTGAACAGGCTTAAAGTTTGCCAAGTTGAATGGGCCAAGTTAATGCTTTGAGAAGTGTTTTATGTTGACTGAATGTTGCACTAAACCTTTTGCTGAAGTTTCTTTGATTTTCTAAAGTTGCCAGTAAAGTCTTTTGTGTTGCTTTGACCTCCTGAGAATATCTTGTCAGTATTTCTCCTGTGCGTCTAACTCAGAGTACATGAACCATTGTAAGCCCTTTTAAAAGTCGTGTCAAGTGAATTGTTTGGGGCCTTACGTCCTGCTGCTTTGGATTTAAAAGCTTCTGAGACCATGCTGGATTTCAGGGTGGTGACTATGTACGTCTCTCTCCTTTTCCTTTCTCTTTCTTCTCCTACCTTCTTTTTCTCAAAATATATTGTAAGCCGGACCCAAAAAATCCAGTCAATGTCAAGTGCCTTGTCCTATCTGCATATTCTAAAGTTTGCAAATAAAAGTTGCTTGCTATTGAATCTCCTGAGAACTTTGTTGTTTCTCCCATGCACTGTCCAGAGTATATCCAACTATCTTCCCTTGAACCCAGCAAGTGGGCTGGGGCATTAGAGCATGTGAATAGTAAAATTAAAGTGTTTATTTTCACCCAAGAAACATGTTCACTGTAAGAATACTCAGTCTTGCAATACCCCACATAAAGCCTGCCAATAAAAGGTTAGTTCTAGGAATTTGAAACCGAAACATCAGGGTTTGGTTTTTCCCATTAGTAATGATGACTACACTACAAATGCCTAAAGAACAGTTATATGTGGAAAAAGCAGAATGGTACAACAGCTCAGTTAAGGAAAAGAACTTTAGTGCACTTAGCTCATTTTAGCCAACATACTACCTTGTCCTTTTCGCATACAAAGTGGACTCAAGGATTTCCATTTTAAGAAATGACTTGGCAAGCAAAACACTGTGTCAAGCTGTCTTTTTTTTTCCTCATATGCTTGGACATATTAAGACAAGTCTTTATAAACATTACACAATTCATTTTGGTTTTATTATTAAATGAGAAAGTCTGATTCATTACATTGTCACATTGCTACTCAGAAATGCTGCAGTGATGAAGTCAATGTTGGGTCAACCCAAGTCCTCATTCTACATTTTTTCACAAAGAAATTATAGTAATGTTCAACACAATACTCCTTGCTTTCTTCAGAGAAAAGTCCCATCATTCTTCTTCTAATGGGGCATGTTACTACCTCAATTAGATTTTTTTTTTTACAAACAATACATCCCCAAATTTTCATGAGATCAAAACAAGCTTCTACAGATGTTACAGAAATCTTCACACATCATCATCATCATCATCTGATGTATCACTGCTGCTTGTCTCAGAATCCTCATTCTCTAGAGCAGGTTTGAAAGTGCTGTTTTCCCAGGGGCTAAATTTAAAATCACAGATGAACCACTTTTCAAAATGCCATTTTTTTGAAGGCTATTTTTTTTGTAACTGAAATGAGAAAACAAGATGTATCAGAGAAATAAAAAGCTAAAAACAACAATCTCTTGCATTTCAGCATTCTCTATGTCATCTACAGGCTACATTAGATCCACTGCACAACCTATTTTATATATATGCACAAAGGAAAATTTACCTGAAAACCTTCACTTCTGGGCCAGCCACCTGCATCCATGAGCCTCCAACTGTGCTAAACCAAGCTCCTGCAGTGAACAAGAGTTTACCTTCTTCTCACCCACTTCCTCAGACATCTTGCCCCAGTGATCCCTCCCACATGGTATCTCCTGTGGTGCAGTCCCTTTTCTCATGGTCTGCTGCAAACATCTGTGCTAAGAAGGGCAGGTTCTGCAGCAAGGAAGGGGCCCAGGAAAAGAAGAAGCAGAGAGGAATGGGTATCCCAGTCTGTTTACCTGATGCAGTTGGAGTCGGACAGTAGAGAAAAGGAAACAACTTATTTTACAAGAAAGAAAGTACTGCATTTCCAGACATAATGCAGAAACTGGGCAAGAAGCTAAGCATTTAAGAGTTTAATACACAGAACCATTCCCCTACCCTTCCCTTGATATTTTGAGAACAGGTGTACTTACAACAAGCACTGGTCCCCTATTGTAGGAGTGTGCCCCCTGTTGACAGAGTGACAAAACTATCCTTTGTCCTCCTAAAAAGGAAAGAAGCCCAGAAGTTTCTCTCAACGATTAGGTCAAGAGCCACCTCATAGGACCTCAGGGACTTCACCTCAAACTTAAGGACAGCTAATTGGATAGAAGCCAAAAAGTCCCACCTGAACAACTGGGTAGAAAAAGAAGAGAACAAAGGAACCAATTGCTTTTGTGAGGTGCTTTTACCAGAAGCAGACCTCTGCACCTGGCTTGAGTTTTTCTGTTTGTTATTTTGCCTTTTATTAAACATTTTTGTTTCCAACACTGCAGCAGAAGTCATCCTGCTTCATTTATGCCCCCAAAACAGTAGCTGAGCTATCCTTGGGTGTATTATATTTCTCCGAGAGCTTATTAGACCTGGCTCAAGGAAGAAAATATAATACTCTATCTTTTTAAAGCAACTGTTATTCTGAAAGCACAAGGAGGCAAGAGAGAGAAAAGAAAAAGGGTGCTGAACTGGCAGCATTGCTAACCATCAGAATTACTGGAAATCCCCCTCAAAGGTAGATACTTAGGGTAGCCACTGAAAAGTTCATAAAGGAACATTAGTGTTACCTGTTCACTAATGACATGAAATTCCCTCATCTCATCCTCTGTTAGTGGAGCACGTTTCATCATTTTCACTGTCTTCCTGCCAGCCCATCTCCTTTAACAACCTTTAAAATAAAAATGACAACACTAAGTAATTTGCTACACACTCAGATGTTTGAAGCTCTGCCTATGTAGATGTGTGAAGACCTGTAATAAACAGATTAATCAGTTCATAATTATTTTAAACAAACTGTTACATAGAAGTAGGTTAAAAGCTTTACAAAAGATATATAAAGCACAAAAGTTGAGAAGTTCTCAGGCCTTTCACAGATGACTATTTTATCTGTAGAACATGACTACTTTCTATATGAACATGACTACTATCTGTAGAAGATGACTACTTTGTCTGTAGAACATATTTTTAAGCATAACAACACCATCACTTGCACATACCAAGTATTACATTTCCTGCCATCAGGTTTCACATAGATCCTGCTCTTCTGCCAACCCACTGAACATAAGGACACAAAAGCCAAATTTCATCATATTATCTCACTCAGAATCATAGAATTGCCAAGGTTGGAAGACACCTTTAAGATCATCCAGTCCAATTGTTGTCAAGCCAGCACTGCCACTGTAACCCCTAAACCACTAAACCACATCACCCAGCGCCAGGTCATGCCTCTTAAACCCCTCCAGGGATGGTGACTAACACCTCCCTGGGCAATCTATTCCAATGCCTCGCCATCCGAACAGTGAAAAACATTTTTCTTATATCTAATCTGAATGTCCTCTGTCTCAGCTTAAGGCCATTTCCTCTGGTCCTCTCACTGCAGGCACAGTAGAAAAGACCTGCCCCCACCTCACTACAACTTCCTGTCAGGGAGTTGTAGAGAGTGATGAGGTCCCCCTTGAGCCTCCTCTTCTCAAGACTAAACAATTCCAGCTCCCTCAGCAGTTCCTCATAAGACATGTTTTCTAGACCTTTCATGAGCCTTTTTGCCCTTCCCTGGACATGTTCTAGCATTTCAATGTCCCTTTTAAAGCGAGGGGCCCAAAACTGAACACAGTACTTGAGGGGCGGCCTCACCAGTGCTGAGTACAGGGGGATGATCACTTCCCTTGTCCTGCTGGCCACACTATTTGTGATACAGGCCAAGATGCCATTGTCGTTCTTGGCTACCTGGACACACTGCTGCTCATGTTCAACTGGCCTTCAACCAGCACCCTCAAGTCCCTTTCTGCTGAACAGCTCTCAAGACACTCTTCCCCCACCCTGTAGCGCTGCTATGGGGTCACTGCAACCCAAGTGCAGGACACAGCATTTCACCTTATTGAATCTCGTGCAGTTGTCCTTAGCCCATTGATCGAGTTTGCCCAGATCCCTCTGCAGAGCTTTCCTGCCCTTGAGCAGATCAACACTCCCACCCAACTTAGTGTCATCTGCAAATTTGTTGAGGGTGCATTAAATCCCCATGTCCAGATCATCACTTCATGATCTTTATCACCAGCTGAAAAAAAGCTGACAGTTTTTCATATTATGCTTTGATAAGGACAGTAGAACAGAACAGCATAGCTTTGGAGAAGTAGATAAAGGATGTAACTTAGAAGTCATGCAAAAGGCAAGCAGGATCACAGCTGAGCTCTACAAGACTGACTAAGCAGAAGTTATGCAAAACAATGATATTGTGCTTAGTCAAAAGTGGGGGTTTAGGAACAGCCACCTAAAAAGGACACTGGATGTTGAAGACCACCAAAGAAGACCCCAAAGAATGATATAAGGACTTCTGATAAGGGGTGTAACTATGTAAAATAAAGTAATACATATACATCAAGTAAGCGGGGATAACTAATTGTGGGATTCACATTCTCTGAACCTGAGAGAAGCAGTGAGAGAAGCAGAGAAGAGAAATGATCAAAACAATTATTATCTCATTTGCTGCTCCTGTGTTTGTGCACAAGTGGAATGCATTATGGAAGATTGTTTACCTGAAGGGATTTGGTAATTGGATTCTGGTGTGAGTGTTTTGTTTTCTTGACCAATCTCTGCAAGCTTTGTCCTGACGGTCAGTCAGGGGACAGTCATGAGATTTTGTTGAGTTGAGTTCTTGTTCAGTTTCAGTTTAGATGTAGTGTAATATAGTGTAATATAGTATAGAATAATATAGTATAATAAAGTAATTAATTAGCCTTCTGATATCATGGAGTCCTGCTCATCATTCTTCCCAGACGATGGGGTCGCCCTGCATTTACAATAACTAATGAATATGTAATCAGTGTATATGATAGAAACTCTATTTACCCAATGCTTGGGGCACACAATTACAGGAAGGATCCTCTGAGTGACCAGTGTGCTGCAATAAAGAATGCCTGCTTTCTAATACTCAAAACTGTGTTAGAAAGTTTCTATCTGACTGATATTGGTATCAGTTTCAATTGGATGGCTGCTTTCCAGGACTGCAGCAATAAAAAAAGCAAAAGATAAAAGAATTTGGATCATCTGCAAGTGTGGCAGGAGGTCTACCCCACCCTCCCCCCATAGTTGGTGCATAAAGACACAACCTGGACTGAAATACTCAGCAAGGGGTCATCTCTGGCCAAAAGGACTCAGACCTCAGCTAAGAATCAACATCTTAGTCTGGAGAGCAGATGTGGGAAGAGATAAAGGAAATATTCTTGACTAAGAAACAATGTTTTACAAACTACAAAAGACACACGAATTATCACAGAGGCAGAAGCCTCTTACACACACCCTGAAAGTGTGGGAGACCTCTCCCCAGAGTTTGGATGCAAATTCCGTGGTTGCTTCCCTGGGGATTGAGGGAAAGGATCTTGATGTGTGCCCCACCAACAATTGGATGGTAAGATACACTGAATCCTAAGTTATATTATTTCTTCACTAGCTGTAACATCAACAGGTACCTTTAACCCCGTGCTCTATATATCTACTAGTAGTCTCTTTTCTTTTTGCCTTTATTTCTGTGTAGTATTAGTTTGTTTTAAGTCTTATGTCTGTTAGTTTTCTGTCTATTAAATAAATAATTCATTCTATAATAGACTGAATCAGCCATTTTAAAGGAACTTGTGAATGAGAGTGGGTTTTGGGGTGCTGGCCACCTCAATAAAGCTACTGCCTGCTGCCAGATGCCTAAACCCCCACATCCATTCCTAACATTTTTTGTCATAGTCGAAGCAGAATAATGGCAAATGATTCAAAACATCAGGCTAAAGACTTATCAAACTATTTACAGGGGCACAGTGTTAATCCTCTTCCAGCAGACAGCTGGTCTGAGTGGGAAAAAATCCAAGAGAGCATATACAGGCAGCGAGAATTGCTGACAGATAAAAATGAAAATATGGTTGCTCTTGCACTGTGTTTAAAGGCTGCATGTGAGTGGCAAAAAGAAATTATAAGAGAACATGAAAAATTAAAACAAGCTAAAAGAATCCAAGGAAAAAACCAAAACCTTGGAAGAAAAATTGGAATTAACATAATTTAAAATCCCCAATTCTGTGGATGTTAAAGAAATTCCAGAGTTAACAACATCACCTGGGGATGGTAATATTCAGAAAAACTCTGATGAAATTGATAATGCAAATGTTAAATTGGATTCTAACAAAAGCACAGAAACCCTATCTCTTAAAGAGAGAGAACTTTCAGAACTTAAATTGAAATCCCTAATTAAAACCAAACTCTCTGAGGGACCCCAAAATGGTCAGAGGAGAAATATGGTCACAACATTTCCCTGTAATTCCCTGCCATCACCAAATCTCCAAGAAAAATATGGACAAAAGGTAGAGGAAACAGAAATTGAATATCTGAGTAGATTTTGTTCCACAGGGAAAAATAGAATATGTTATAAATGGGTAATGCAATGGTTGGCTCTCACAATTAAGGGATGGATAGTATGTGTATGTTAAAAGAAGTTTTATAGATGTATAGTTATGTTATTTTTATATGTTCACCTCATAATCCTCTTTCCCTCCCCCCTTATATTGTTGTCACTAGTTGGGGCATTTAGGGGAGGGCAGGCTTGTTACTAGGAGGCGCAGCATGGCAACACCTGACCTCCAATCAAGTTGTAAGAAAATTATCTCCACCAATGGACAGCAGGTAAGGAGTTGACTGACAAGACTTTGGGAGGGGCCAAGGGTACAAAAAGCAGAGCATCCATTTTGTAGATGAGCACATGGCTGCTGGTCATGGAGACTCTCAGTGCTGTAATTTTTCCTTATTCAGTCCTTTGTTGTATTTTTTTTTAAGGTTTAATAAACCTTTGCAATTTTAAAAGTGAGCATCATTTCTCACAGAATATTATTGGATGATATAAAAAGTTTTGGATTCTGGGCTGTGAGTGTCCTGTTACATCATGAACCAGAGCCTCCTGACTTAATAATTACACACTGGGCAGGAAAAACCCCTATGCAGTCAGCTAAAAATACCTCTGCTGCAGCTGCAAAAATCAGCTTTTGCAAGCAAATCACAAACATGCAGGTGTAAATATCTCAGCCTCTGCAGAGTTGAATCTTAGCTTTGCTGAAAGATGCTCCAAATGTGCTAAGAGATTGTTTAGTAGAGAAACGGGTAACAACTCCCTTGACTTTCAAGTATGGAGAGCTCCTTTCGAGCAGTGGGGGAGAAAAGTGGTAATTCAGACCCTTACTGTTATAAACGGGAACACACTCCTGGAACTAAAGTGATTTCAGCTTTTATTATAAGGCCTAAAGCATAGGGAGTCTGCGGGTTGAGCGGAAACCTTCCCAACGAGTGAGGATGCTGCAGAGTTGGCGCTGGGTCTTCTTTCTTTCTTGAGCAGGGATGTTCCCGATGTTCCAGGTGGAGCGGCACAGTCTCACCGACTTCGATGCCCTCTTTTTATACTATTTTTTGTTCCTTTGTATTGGTTTCTGTTGGGATCCTTCATTTGCATGAAGGTTAAGGCGCTTGATTGTGCACTTTACTTAGGTGTAATACGGTACGTTGAGTAGTTGAGTAAAACTACCATTTTAACCCCTTTTACAACTCTCACAGAAGAAAAAAATGAACAGCAGGGAAAGAAAAAACCTAAGGGCTAGATGACCTGTGAGTCGACTACCCCTGAAATATTCCTGCATTTCAACAGCTTCTGATTAACTCAATTACTCCTCTTAACTTCATAGTAGGAACAAAAAAACCCTTTAAAAATTTCTAGTTAACACTAACGTTTAAAATCTCTTTTGAGTACTCCTAGAGAAGGCAAAAACTAAATTTGAGTTGTATAAAAAAATTAAAATTGGTTAAACTGACTCTAATAAAAAGTGTTATCTCTTACACTGCTAAAATCTGTTGTGATATAATTAAGATTTTAAAACAAAATAATTATATTTAGAATGCATTCTACTTACAACTCCTCTGTTTGACTAATGAAAAAAGCAAACAGAAGCCAGTGTTTAAAATTTATTCTCAAAACATATATCATCATACTGAAGTGATACGTGGAATAGACTCCACAACCTGATGTAGTTATGAAGTGGGTATGTATGTCAGTGCCCAGCACAAGCGAGATAGCTCTCGTGAAAACTTGTGCCCGAGCCTCAGTCTGCCCCACATCTTTATTCACAAAGGTGTTCCATATGCATTATATTGCACAACCTTTCCATGCATATTCAACCCCTGGCCCCACCTGTCCTCGCCTCGCATGCTAAGTAGGTCCACGCCCTTCTGGGCATGCATGGTTTGCTGTGGTGGTCGCACGGGGGGTCTTTCGGTGGTCTCTGAGGCTGAAGATTGTGGTCTTCCTCATGATTGAACTTTTGAACTTTTCTCCTTTGCGCGTGCACTTTTGGTCCTTTGGTGCTTATCTGAGTACCTCTGTCAGTCTTGATAAGCTTGAAGACAGAGGAGCCCCTTTATCTGGGTTCTTTGCATCCCTTGGTCTCCTCCGGTATTGTTCTTTATGCAAGAAGCTTCAGAAATTTGCATTTCTTATGCCCTTTGTACCATGGCAGAGGTTTCTTAAGTAAAAGGTTAAAATGCAACACATAATTCCACAAGCTAAAATTTAAATGCTTAATTCATTTTGTTAACTCAAGTGAACTCAAAAAATTTCTATTTCAATACAAAACCTTTCCACTACAGGTGTCCCAAGTGCATTTACACATGGAAGTTTGCATGTTGGTTGCTGTTGATTCACTCCAATGCTGATCCAGGAGTCACCTCAGAGACTGACTCAGTGAGGCTTTGCTTTATTTGGCAATGGGTACATGGGGGATCACTTCTTCTAACACGCACACCCAGCACTTTTACACAGTACAGTATATGGTTAAATTTCACACATATTCATTACATTTTTTGGGATAGCAGTGGTTATACAAATTACTTCTTGGAAGTCGTTAATATCATTAGCATACGTGACACGCAGACGCAGTGTACTCTGGTGGTCGCACTGAGGAAGGCTCTGAGTCTTCCTCAGGGGTCATTCTGATGAAGGCCAGCAGTCTTCCTCACTGTGCCCTTTTCACCTTTCTTTCTGAAGCATGTGTAGTCCTTCGCTGGCTGGTTCAGCGTTTTTTGCTGACAATAGGTTTTGTTCCTCTTATCTTGGCAAGGTACATTCTGTTTCTCATCTTGACAAGGCTAAGACATCCTGCTTCTTAGGCTTGTGATTAATATTTGCTGACTTAACAGTTAACTCATGCTTACATGTAAACATGAGTTAACTATTGGTCAACTCCTTTCACCTTCATCTGAATGCCAAGTTCCCTTTTGGGGGGGTGAAATTCCTGGATTTTCTGTGGTGGCCACAGGCAGAATTCGCTCAGATACTTTGGCTTTCCTTTTAGAGTATGTCTGTGTGTATATGTGGATTGCCTCTGTGTGTGTGTATGTGGCTGCCATGTTCTGGATGGCCAGAGAAAGCAGCTTCAGAAATGCAGGTTGGTACTGCTGAAGGAAGAGATAGACACTAAAAACTCCTCCTGCCTGAGGGAGAGGTCAGACCAGTTTCCTCTGTTCCTCAACCCCCAAGCTCTGCCTGCTTGCAGAGACAAAATTTACATACCAAAAGCAAAGCCAATACTAGTCATACCTTACTCTACAGCAGAATTTGTTCATGAATACTCCTGCCTTTGCCTCAAATTCCAAAATAAAAAGTGTTTGGTTTACTGACCCCTCAGCCAAATGTGTTGATGGTGGATGGAAGTACAGAGCAGTAACTCTGACTATTGAAATGGGAGCGGAAGTGATAGAAGAAGGATTAGAAAATGTACTGGTGAAAGAATTGAAAGCAGTAGTACTGGTAGTAAAAAGAAAGACAAGGACTGTATAATTGATTTAAATGCAATATGGGCTGGTGCCAATAATGATTGTTATAGGTAGATAATGAGATTATTGGCTCTCACAATTAAGGGATGAATATTGTGTGAATATTAAGAAAAGCTTTAGTGATGTATAGTTATGTTATTGTAGTTTAGATTTCCTCTGTTCTCCCCATAGTTCCCTTCCCCCTCTCTGTATTGTTGCCATCATACAGCCTGGGTTGTTCAGGACAGGTAGAAAGAAGGCGTGCACATATGCCCCTTGCATAGGGCACTTGGGAATGGAAAAGCTTGTTGCTAAGGGGGTGCGGCATGGCAACACCTGATCTCCAATCAAGTTACAAGAAAGCAGTCTATACCAATAAATAGCAAAGAAGAACTGACTGACAGACTTTGGGAGGGGCCAGGGTTGGCTGATACAACCCCCAGGGGTATAAAAGACTGAGCATCCATCTTGAAGATGAACTGGCCACGTGGTATCCATGAGGGCAGTTCTCAGCACTGTGAATTTTTTCCTTATGTAGTCCTTTTATTGTATTTTTGTTAAGGTTTAATAAACCTTTTAAATTTTCAAAGTGAGCAGTTGTTTCTCACAATGATTGTGTCAATAAGTGTTAGATTGGCAAGTGAATGGAAAGAGGTTTGACAGAAGGAAGATTTGAATGATTGTTTTTACAAGCTCAGTCCTGATAAGTCCATATAAGTTGAGTTAAAACCCATGCAAAACCCCCAAACATTACAAGCCTATTGTACCAACAAAGTGGATTAACTAAAAATTAATCCACAACACTGATATCAATTTGGTAAATGATTAAACCTTATTTTTGCAGCACAGAACAAAAGACTAGCCATTGACCAAGAAAGTGTATCAAATACTTTTATACTATATTCCTCAGTGCCAGCTGAGGCTTGAATAAAATCACCCAGACCTGGCACCACCTTTGCACATCAAAAGTAATGACACTGGTCAACCTGGCAAATAGATTTTATTAAACCTCTGAAAACATCTAATGGTTACAAATACATACTAAGAGGTATAAAAGTTATATCTGAGCTATTAAGAACCACAAAGAGCAGGCATGCCAATGCAGAAACTACTATCTCAGGACTTAGCAGCTAGTTTTCCAGTCTCTATCCCAGACTCTATACAGAGTGACAATGGATCACACTTCACCAGCCTGATGGTACAGAATTGGGCCAGGAAAGAAGGTATCAAATGGATTTTCCATACACCTTATTATGCCCAGGCAAATAAGATTGTGGAGCATGTCAATGGTTTACTAAAATGTTATCTTAAGCCACACAAACCTGGGTGGGATAAAAGACTACCTTCTGCACTGTACCAGATAAACAACCGATATAGGCCGATGGGCAGCCTGGTTTCATGAGCTTTCCTGAGTCCTATGTCTTTTGAAATAACTCCAAATAGCAAAATGGAAACTTTTCAGAATAACTTAACAGTGGGCCAACCAATCATGGTAAAGTTGCCTCAAATTGGAATTGTACTTATAACTCTGACAGACACTCGAGGGCCAATGGCCTGGGTAGGTACTGATTCAAATGACCACCAACACAGAATTAGCTCCTGATGGGTATTCCCCACATTCTAAACTGTCCTTGTTTCTGTAATAAACCTGGTTTTGCTCTAAACAAAACCAATTTCCCAGTGAAGCCTCGCAAACCATTCCTACACTGCCCCCGTGTGGCAGCAGTGAGCATAGTGACGTGTTTACAACTAGAGGCCAGAAAGGGAACCACTGCTATAACTCTGAAAAAACATGTCTATCAATACTTAAGTGTGGAGTTTGGCGGGAGAAATGCAGCATGCAATATGAGTGATCAGCAAGTCTCTGAAGT
>JAGGNK010008904.1:14367-56555 GCA_017590115.1 Montifringilla adamsi | reverse complement strand
ATTATATACATTATTCTATATATTATATATATCCACAGTGTTTAATATATAATACAGATATTAAATATTCTATACATTATGGTACATGTTATATATACCCGCAGTATTGGATATGTAACATACAATCAATATTGCATACATTATGGTACATGTTATATATACCCGCGGTATTGGATATGTAACATACAATCAGTGTTGCATACATTATTCTATATGTTATATATACCCGCAGTATTGGCTATGTAACATACAATCAATATTGCATACATTATGGTACATGTTATCTATACCCGCAGTATTGGCTATGTAACATACAATCAATATTGCATACATTATGGTACATGTTATCTATACCCGCAGTATTGGCTATGTAACATACAATCAATATTGCATACATTATGGTACATGTTATCTATACCCGCAGTATTGGCTATGTAACATACAATCAATATTGCATACATTATGGTACATGTTATCTATACCCGCAGTATTGGCTATGTAACATACAATCAATATTGCATACATTATGGTACATGTTATCTATACCCGCAGTATTGGCTATGTAACATACAATCAATATTGCATACATTATGGTACATGTTATCTATACCCGCAGTATTGGCTATGTAACATACAATCAATATTGCATACATTATGGTACATGTTATCTATACCCGCAGTATTGGCTATGTAACATACAATCAATATTGCATACATTATGGTACATGTTATCTATACCCGCAGTATTGGCTATGTAACATACAATCAATATTGCATACATTATGGTACATGTTATCTATACCCGCAGTATTGGCTATGTAACATACAATCAATATTGCATACATTATGGTACATGTTATCTATACCCGCAGTATTGGCTATGTAACATACAATCAATATTGCATACATTATGGTACATGTTATCTATACCCGCAGTATTGGCTATGTAACATACAATCAATATTGCATACATTATGGTACATGTTATCTATACCCGCAGTATTGGCTATGTAACATACAATCAATATTGCATACATTATGGTACATGTTATCTATACCCGCAGTATTGGCTATGTAACATACAATCAATATTGCATACATTATGGTACATGTTATCTATACCCGCAGTATTGGCTATGTAACATACAATCAATATTGCATACATTATGGTACATGTTATCTATACCCGCAGTATTGGCTATGTAACATACAATCAATATTGCATACATTATGGTACATGTTATCTATACCCGCAGTATTGGCTATGTAACATACAATCAATATTGCATACATTATGGTACATGTTATCTATACCCGCAGTATTGGCTATGTAACATACAATCAATATTGCATACATTATGGTACATGTTATCTATACCCGCAGTATTGGCTATGTAACATACAATCAATATTGCATACATTATGGTACATGTTATCTATACCCGCAGTATTGGCTATGTAACATACAATCAATATTGCATACATTATGGTACATGTTATCTATACCCGCAGTATTGGCTATGTAACATACAATCAATATTGCATACATTATGGTACATGTTATCTATACCCGCAGTATTGGCTATGTAACATACAATCAATATTGCATACATTATGGTACATGTTATCTATACCCGCAGTATTGGCTATGTAACATACAATCAATATTGCATACATTATGGTACATGTTATCTATACCCGCAGTATTGGCTATGTAACATACAATCAATATTGCATACATTATGGTACATGTTATCTATACCCGCAGTATTGGCTATGTAACATACAATCAATATTGCATACATTATGGTACATGTTATCTATACCCGCAGTATTGGCTATGTAACATACAATCAATATTGCATACATTATGGTACATGTTATCTATACCCGCAGTATTGGCTATGTAACATACAATCAATATTGCATACATTATGGTACATGTTATCTATACCCGCAGTATTGGCTATGTAACATACAATCAATATTGCATACATTATGGTACATGTTATCTATACCCGCAGTATTGGCTATGTAACATACAATCAATATTGCATACATTATGGTACATGTTATCTATACCCGCAGTATTGGCTATGTAACATACAATCAATATTGCATACATTATGGTACATGTTATCTATACCCGCAGTATTGGCTATGTAACATACAATCAATATTGCATACATTATGGTACATGTTATCTATACCCGCAGTATTGGCTATGTAACATACAATCAATATTGCATACATTATGGTACATGTTATCTATACCCGCAGTATTGGCTATGTAACATACAATCAATATTGCATACATTATGGTACATGTTATCTATACCCGCAGTATTGGCTATGTAACATACAATCAATATTGCATACATTATGGTACATGTTATCTATACCCGCAGTATTGGCTATGTAACATACAATCAATATTGCATACATTATGGTACATGT
The DNA here is from genome assembly GCA_017590115.1 of Montifringilla adamsi. NCBI lineage: Eukaryota > Metazoa > Chordata > Aves > Passeriformes > Passeridae > Montifringilla > Montifringilla adamsi. Next base: position 54,098 of record JAGGNK010008904.1, on the reverse strand, counting down.
TATCTATACCCGCAGTATTGGCTATGTAACATACAATCAATATTGCATACATTATGGTACATGTTATCTATACCCGCAGTATTGGCTATGTAACATACAATCAATATTGCATACATTATGGTACATGTTATCTATACCCGCAGTATTGGCTATGTAACATACAATCAATATTGCATACATTATGGTACATGTTATCTATACCCGCAGTATTGGCTATGTAACATACAATCAATATTGCATACATTATGGTACATGTTATCTATACCCGCAGTATTGGCTATGTAACATACAATCAATATTGCATACATTATGGTACATGTTATCTATACCCGCAGTATTGGCTATGTAACATACAATCAATATTGCATACATTATGGTACATGTTATCTATACCCGCAGTATTGGCTATGTAACATACAATCAATATTGCATACATTATGGTACATGTTATCTATACCCGCAGTATTGGCTATGTAACATACAATCAATATTGCATACATTATTCTATATGTTATATATACCCGCAGTATTTGGTACATTGCAGGTACTCAGTGCCTGGTGTTGGTTTTGCAGCTATGCAATGCGCTATGCAATAACACACGATGTTCCATACGTCGTGCATGGAATGCAGCCCAGGTACTGCACACATGGCCTGCGTTTGACCCATACGGAGGACATTGCATACGTTCCGTGTGACAGATTGTGCCCGTAACGCATTCCGTGGGACCCTTTCTGTATTGATGTGTCACATGGTGAATAGGCCATATATTGAACGCGTTACATATGGAATATACTACATATTGATGTGTTATATATTGAATATGCCATATATTGAACACATTACATATGGAATATGCCACATATTGATGTGTTACATATTGAATATGCCATATATTGAACAGGTTACATATGGAATATACCATATATTGATATGTTACATATTGAATATACCATATATTGAACAGGTTACATATGGAATATACCATATATTGATATGTTACATATTGAATATGCCCTATATTGATATGTTACATATTGAATATACCATATATTGAACAGGTTACATATGGAATATACCATATATTGAATACATTACATATTGAATATGCCATATATTGAATACATTACATATTGAATATACCATATATTGATATGTTACATATTGAATATGCCATATATTGAACACGTTACATATGGAATATACCATATATTGAATACATTACATATTGATATGTTACATATTGAGTGCGTTATAGATTGAATGTATTCTATACTGAATGCATTATAGATGGAATATATTACATATTGATGTATTATATACTGAATACATTATGTATTGAATATCCTGTAATTGAATATATTTTGAATATGTTATATATTGAGTTCATTCTATATTGAATATATCAGTTGGATACATTATATATTGAATACATTATACATTGAATATATGATATTTGAATGTATCACATATGGAATATATTATATATTCAATATGTTATATATTGAATACATCATATATTTGAATGTATTACGTATTGAACCCATTATATATTGAATATATTGTAATGGAATATATTACATATTGAATACTTTATATGTTGAATATATGTTGAATATATTATATATTCAATATCTTATTATTGAATACATTATATATTGAATACATTATATATTGAATATATTATAATTGAATATATTATGTATTAAATACATTATATGTTGAATACATTATATATTGAATATATTATATATTGAATACATTACAATTGAGTATATTATGTATTAAATACATTATATATTGAATATATTATATATTCAATATATTATAATTGAATATATTATATATTGAATATACTATAATTGAATACATTACAATTGAATACATTATATATTGAATATACCATATTTGAATAGATTATATATTGAATGCATTCTATATTGAATATATTATAATTGAATACATTATATATTGATTACATTATATATTGATACATTATATATTGAATACCTTATATATTGAATAGATTACATATTGATACATTATATCTTGAATATATTATATTTAATACATTACATACATCACACATTCTATTTAATGCATTCCATATAATGCACGATTTATTAAGATATTCTATATTACACATTATATATGAATACACTATATTTAATACATTACATACGTTGCACATGATGTACAATACGTGATATACAGTACATGATATACAATACGTGATATACAATACATGATGTACAATACATGATGTACAATACGTGATATACAGTACATGATATACAATACGTGATATACAATACATGATGTACAATACATGATATACAATACATGATGTACAATACATGATATAGAATAAATTGTAAATATATGAGACATTACATATTAACACGATATTATATACTATACATTATATATATGTAATGTATACTGTATAATAATATAGTATTTTTATATGTGCACATTATATATAAGACATTACATATTTATGCTATATTAATATATTAATTAATAGCGTAAAATACATTACATATATAATTATATATAAAGCATTCTATATGCCATATTTAATAAATAATACATTATACAGAATATACAATATATAAAAATACACTCTAGATCAATACACACCAATTAATACATTATATATCGCACATCCTATAGAAAATACATTCTCTATCTGATACATTGTATAGAAAATACATTCCAATTGAATTGACCATTTAATTGAATGAATTTAATGAACAATACGTAATAAATTCTGTATGAATTATACATAACACATTCTGTATAAATAGTATATAATCCATTCTATACATTGTTCTTCTACATGAAACACATGATATTGAATGTTTAATGTACCATCCATTCTATACATGATATTCCATATGAAGCGCATTCATGCAGAATCCAAACATAATGACCCTAGTGAACAATTATCTAATTAACACATTCTGTATTTTCTATATGACGCCCCTACTTCCCATCCTCTGTGCATTCCCCCGTTTGACCTATTTGATTTTATACATTATTTTATAGCGATTTGATATCATTTAACCCCTTCCATCCCAACCCAAACCCCAACAGATCTCATTTTACATTCCCTATATTTGATATCATTTGATATCAAATTTATTTGATACCATTTGATATCATTTAACCCCTTCCATCCCAACCCAAACCCCAACAGATTTCACCCCCAAAACGGAGCCGCCTCATCCCCACAGAGAAAATCGGGAATTTTATCCCAAAAATCCCAATAAAATCCCTTTCAGAGCTTCCCGATTTTCCCGAGCGCAAATTCCCGACCCCACAATTCCCAGGAATTTTCATGGGAATGGGAATTGGGAATTGGGGTGGGGTCGCCGTGAATGTTCCCAGTTATTTGTAGGGCTGCAAGGAGCTGATTGGGATTGGGATTGGGATTGGGATTGGGGTTGGGGTTGGGATCAGGGTCAGGATCGCGATTGGAATTGGGATTGGGATCAGGATTGGGATTGGGATTGGGATTGGGATCAGGGTCAGGATCGCAATTGGAATTGGGATTGGGATTGGGATCAGGATCGGGATTGGGATTGGGGTTGGGATCAGGATTGGGATCAGGATCGGGATTGGGATTGGTATTGGGATCAGGATCAGGACTGGGATTGGAGTTGAGATCAGGGTCAGGATCACAAATGGGATCAGGATCAGGGTCAGGATCGCGATTGGGATTGGGATCAGGATCGGGAGTGGAATTAGGATCAGGATTAGGAGGGGTTGGGATCAGGGTCAGGATGGGGATTGGGATCAGGATTGGGATGGGGGTTGGGGTTGGGATCAGGGTCAGGATCGCAATTGGGATTATGATTGGGATCGGGATCAGGATTGGGATTGGTATTGGGGTTGGGATCAGGATCGGGATCAGGATCATGATTGAGATCAGGATCAGGATCAGGATTGGGGTTGGGATCGGGATTGGGATTGGGATCAGGATCAGGATCAGGACTGGGATTGGAGTTGAGATCAGGGTCAGGATCACAAATGGGATTGGGATTGGGATTGGGGTTGGGATTGGGATCAGGATCAGGATTGGGATTGGGATCAGGACTGGGATTGGGGTTGGGATCGGGATTGGGATCAGGGTCAGGATCGCAATTGGGATTATGATTGGGATTCGGATTGGGGTCAGGATCAGGAATGGGATTCGGATTGGGATCAGGATCGGAATCGGGATTGGGATTGGGATCTGGATCAGGATCGCAATTGGGATTATGATTGGGGTTAGGGTTGGGACCAGGATCAGGATTGGGGTTGGGGTTGAGATCAGGGTCGGGATCGGGATTGGAATTAGGGTCAGGATTGGAGTTGGGATCAGGATTGGGATCGGGGTCGAGGTCGGGGTCGGATCCCAGAGCGGTGTGTTCCCTGTGCAGCAGAGCCTGCTGGGAGGGGACATGGAGCTGGCCACGCCCGGGGCGCTGTCCCCCAGCAAGCCGGGCTCCCAGTTCTACCAGTACGGGGGCAGCGCGCGCCGGAGACCCCTGCACGGCTCCTCCATGGGTGAGCGACCCCGAATCCCAAAATCCCATAAATCCCATCCCAATCCCAGTGATCCCAATGACCCCTGCATGGCTCCTCCATGGGTGAATCACCCCAAATCCCAAAATCCCATAAATCCCATTAATCCCAACCCTATCCCTGTGATCCCAGTAGCCCAGTGACCCTCCATGGGTGAGCGACCCCATAAGCATGGGTGAATCACCCCAAATCGCAAAATCCCATAAATCCCATTAATCCCAACCCTATCCCTGTGATCCCAGTAGCCCAGTGACCCTCCATGGGTGAGCGACCCCATAAATCCCATCCCAATCCCAGTAATCCCAGTATTCCCAGTGATCCCAGTAACCCAGAGACCCTCCATGACCCCATAAATCCCATCCCAATCCCAGTGATCCCATTGATCCCAGTAACCGAGAGACCCTTGGTGGATGAGTGACCCCATAAATCCCATAAATCCCATCCCAATCCCAGTAATCCCAGTATTCCCAGTGATCCCAGTAACCCAGAGATCCTCCATGGGTGAGCGACCCCAGAAATCCCATAAATCCCATCCCAATCCCAGTGATCCCATCGATCCCAGTAACCCAGAGACCCTCCCTGGGTGACTGACCCCAAAAATCCCATAAATCCCATCCTAATCCCATAAATCCCATCAATCCCAGTAACCCTCCATGGGAATGACCCCATAAATCCCATCCCAATCCCAGAATTCCCAATATTCCCAGTAAACCAGAGACCCTCCATGGATGAGTGACCCCATAAATCCCATAAATCCCAATCCCATTAATCCCAGTGATCCCACAAACCCTCCATGGATGAGTGACCCCATAAATCCCATAAATCCCATCCCAATCCCATTAATCCCAATCTTCCCAGTCCAGCCCCAAAATCCCAAAATAATCCCCTTTCCTAATCCCCGTTTTCCCTTTTTTCCAGAAGTTCAGACAAAGAAAGTTCGGAAGGTGCCTCCGGGTTTGCCGTCCTCCGTAAGTTCCGGGAATTTTTGGGGATTTTTACCGGGAAAAACTCGGCAGATTTTAGGAATTTCCCCATTTCCAGCCCCGTTTTTTGGGGGTTTTTACAATCCCATCCCAATCCCATTAATCCCAATATTCCCAGTCCAGCCCCAAAATCCCAAAAAAATCCTCGTTCCTAATCCCCGTTTTCCCTTTTTTCCAGAAGTTCAGACAAAGAAAGTTCGGAAGGTGCCTCCGGGTTTGCCGTCCTCCGTAAGTTCCGGGAATTTTTGGGGATTTTTACCGGGAAAAACTTGGCAGATTTTGGGAATTTCCCCATTTGCAGCCCCGTTTTTTGGGGGTTTTTATGGGGTTTTTGTGGAAATCCCATAAAACCCGGGAGGATTTGTAGGAATTCTCCGGAATTCCCGACCCCTCAGCGCAAAATGAGACAAAAAAATGAATTTTATTCAATTAGATTCAAATTTTCCAGCGTGGTCACTGTAAAATAATATTCGGCCTCTTTTGCATATCATTTGGCTATTGATCACACCTCATTTGCATATATTTTGGGTATCAATACTGCCTCGTTTGCATATTGTTCTGATAGCGTCGTGCTGCTGTCGATACTGCCTCATTTGCATACAGTTGTGATAACGAGCCTAATTTGCATATCATTCTGATATCAGTGGAGCGTCATTTGCATAGACTGTTGATATCGATTGTGCCTAATTTGCATATCATTCTGGTATCGACATAGTCTCATTTGCGTATAATTCTGATATCGATTGTCCATAATTTTCATATAATTCTGATATTAATACAACCTCATTTGCATATCATTGTGATAGTGATACAACCTCATTTGCATATCATTCTGATATTGGTGCAATCTCCTTTGTATATCATCCTGATATTGATAGTGCCTAATTTGCATATCATTCTAATATCGATACAGCCTGATTTGCATATACTATTGATATTGATATGGTCACATTTGCATACAATCCTGGTATTGATAGTGACTCATTTGCATATAATTTGGATATTGGCCTCACCTCATTTGCATATTGTGCAGATATTGACACTGCCTCATTTGCATATAATTCTGGTATTGATACAGCCTCATTTGCATATCATATTGATATTGACAGATACTCATTTGCATCTAGTTCTGATATCGATACCACCTGATTTGCATATCATTCTGATATTGATGCGGTCTTCTTTGCATATAATTGATATTGATTAGTGCCTCCTTTGCATATAATTTGCATATTGGCCCCGCCTCATTTGCATATCGCTCTGCTGTCGATAGCGCCTCCAATTTTGGGGGGGGGGGGGAAACTCGGCGGGGAAAAATTCGGGATGGGAAAACTCAGGATGGAAAATTTGGGATTTAAAACTCAGGATTTGGGATTTGAAGGAAATCCCAGCTCTGAGGATTTTGGGGATTCGAAGGAAGGAAAAGCCCCTGGGCTGCTGCAGCCGCTGGGAAAGTTCCAATTTTCCAGGAAAATCTGGGCATTCCCAGGATCGATCCCAGCCCCTAATCCCGGTTTTTGCTGGGCCGGGATTAGCGGGGTCTGGTTTAGCCGGGCCCGAGACTCCCTCTTGAGCGCAAGGCGGGAAGTGCACGAGAGGCAGCTCCAAAATTCCTGAAAAACCGCAGCCTGGAGCTCCTCGGGAATTTTGGGAAGGGAATTCTTGGGAATGTGGCAAGGCTTAGGCCTGGCTTAAGCAAAGACCTCTGTGGGAATTGTTTGGGGCGAAGGATTTAGGAATTGAGGAGTTTAAATCCCGATTTTCTGGAGCCTGGCCTTGATTCTGCCGTCTAGAGCCCCCCCAATTTTGGGGGGGGGGGGGAAACTCGGCAGGGAAAAATTTGGGATGGGAAAATTCGGGATGGAAAATTTGGGATTTAAAACTCAGGATTTGGGATTTGAAGGAAATCCCAGCTCTGAGGATTTTGGGGATTCGAAGGAAGGAAAAGCCCCTGGGCTGCTGCAGCCGCTGGGAAAGTTCCAATTTTCCAGGAAAATCTGGGCATTCCCAGGATCGATCCCAGCCCCTAATCCCGGTTTTTGCTGGGCCGGGATTAGCGGGGTCTGGTTTAGCCGGGCCCGAGACTCCCTCTTGAGCGCAAGGCGGGAAGTGCACGAGAGGCAGCTCCAAAATTCCTGAAAAACCGCAGCCTGGAGCTCCTCGGGAATTTTGGGAAGGGAATTCTTGGGAATGTGGCAAGGCTTAGGCCTGGCTTAAGCAAAGACCTCTGTGGGAATTGTTTGGGGCGAAGGATTTAGGAATTGAGGAGTTTAAATCCCGATTTTCTGGAGCCTGGCCTTGATTCCAGGAGGAATTCCCTCTGTTCCAGGACTGGGAGCGGGATTAGGAGCAGGAACAAGGATTAGGAACAGAACCAGGATTTGGATCAGGAGCAGAGCTGGGAATAGAACCAGGATTAGGAGCAGGATCAGAACCAGGATTTTTACCAGGATTAGGATCAGGAGTAGAACCAGGACTAGGATTAGGATTAGGAACAGGAGTAGGAATAGAACCAGGATTAGGATCAGGATCAGAACTGGGAATAGAACCAGGATTAGGGTCAGAACCAGGATTTGGATCAGAACCAGGAATAGAACCAGGATTTGAACCAGGATTAGGGTCAGAACTTGGCTCCTTTGGGATTGTGGTTCCTTTATTTGGGATTCCGTTTCATTTATTTGGGATTCTGGTTCATTATTTAGGATTCCAGTTTCTTTGGGGTTGCGGTTCATTTATTTGGGATTGTGGCTCATTCCTTTGGGATTTCTGTTCCTTTGGGATCCCGGTTCCTTTGGGATCCCGGTTCATTATTTAGGATTCTGGTTCATTTGAGATTCTGGTTCATTCTTTGGGATTCTGATCCATTTGGGACTCCGGTTCCTTTGGGATTCCGGTTCCTTTGGGATTCCGGTTTATTTATTTATGATTTCTGTTCCTTTGGGATTGTGGTTCATTATTTAGGATTGTGGTTCATTCTTTGGGATTGTGGCTCATTTCTTTGGGATTTCTGTTCCTTTTGGGATCCTGGTTCCTTTGGGATTGTGGCTCATTCTTTTGGGATCCCGGTTCCTTTGGGATCCTGGTTCCTTATTTAGGATTCTGGTTCATTTGGGATTCTAGTTAATTTTTTGGGAATGTGATCCATTTGGGACTCTGGTTCCTTTGGGATTCCAGGTCATTATTTGGGATTGTGGTTCCTTTGGGATTCCCATTCCTTTGGGATTGTGGTTCCTTCAGGACTCTGGGTTATTTAGGATTCCGGTTCCTTTGGGATTCCGGTTCCTTTGGGATTTTGGTTCATTCTTTGGGATTTTGGTTCATTCTTTGGGATTCTGATCCATTTGGAACTCCGGTTCCTTTGGGATTCTCATTCCTTTGGGATTGTGGTTCATTATTTAGGATTCCGGTTCCTTTGGGATTCCGGTTCCTTCGGGACTCTGGGTTATTTGGGATTCTGGTTCCTTTGGGATTCCGGTTCCTTTGGGATTGTGGTTCATTATTTAGGATTGTGGCTCATTCCTTTGGGATTCCCATTCCTTTGGGATTCTATTGTATTTGGGATTCTGGCTCATTATTTGGGGCTCTGATCCATTTGGGACTCCAGTTCCTTTGGGATTCCGGTTCCTTTGGGATTCCAGTTGCTTTGGAATTCCGGTTTATTTATTTATGATTCCGGTTCCTTTGGGATTGCGGTTCATTATTTAGGATTGTGGTTCCTTTGGGATTGTGGCTCATTTCTTTGGGATTTCAATCCCATCCCAATTTTAGGATTTCAATCCCAATTTTTGGGGTGATTTTAGGATTTCAATCCCAATTTTTGGGATGGTTTTGGGATTTCACTCCCGGCTTTAGGAACAGGGTAAGAATTTTAAAGGATCACTTAGGGCTGATTTTAGGCCTGGTTTATCTCAGTCCCTGGGGTTAAAATCTGGATTTTTAGGGCAATTTTTGGGGCTAATTTTGAGCAGTTTCATCTCATTCCCTGGAGTTAAAATCTGGATTTTTGGGGCTATTTTAGCCCTGTTTTATCTTAATCCGTAGAGTTAAAATCTTCATTTTTAGGGCTATTTTTGAGCTATTTTTGGGGCTATTTCAGTGCAGTTTGATCTCGTTCTCTGGGGTTAAAATGTGCATTTTTAGGGCTATTTTGGGGCAGTTTTGGTGCACTCCCGTCCCGTTCCGTGCCGTGCCGTGCCTGGGGGCTGCGGGGGGGCGGCAGCTGCTCACAAAGCTGGGAAGGGGCCAGGAACGGGTCAGGAACGGGCCAGGAACGGGTCAGGAACGGGACAGGGACGGGTCAGGAACGGGTCAGGAACGGGTCAGGGACGGGCCAGGGACGGGACAGGAACGGGCCAGGAACGGGTCAGGAACGGGTCAGGAACGGGACAGGAACGGGTCAGGAACGGGTCAGGAACGGGACAGGAACGGGACAGGAACGGGTCAGGAACGGGACAGGAACGGGTCAGGAACGGGTCAGGAACAGGTCAGGAATGGGTCAGGAACGGGACATGAACGGGTCAGGGACGGGTCAGGAACGGGACAGGAACGGGCCAGGAACGGGACAGGAACAGGTCAGATGGCGGCAGGCATGGGACGGGCACGGGACGGGCACGGCTGCTTCTGCTGCTCCTTTTCCTTTTCCTTCCCCTTTTCTCTTTTCCTTCTCTTCTCCTTTTCCATTTCCCTTCTCCTCCCTTTTCTCTCATCCCTTTTCCTTCTCTATTTTTTCTTTTCTCTTCTTTCCTTTTACTTCTTCCTTTTCTCTTTTCCCTCCTCCTCCCTTTCTCTCCTTTCCTTCTCCTTTTCCCTCTTTTTCCCTTCTCCCTTTTCTCCCTGTTCCTTTTCTCTCCCCCTTTTCTCCCTTTTCCTTCTCCCTCTCTCTCCTCCCCTCTTTCCTTTTACTTCTCCCATTTCCTTCTCCCTTTTCTCTTTTCCTTCTCTTCTCCTTTTCCCTTCTCCCTCCCTTTCTTTTTTTCCTTCTCCTCTTCCTTTTCTCCCTTTTCCTTCTCCATTCTCCCTTTCCTTTTCTTTCCTTTTACTTCTCCCTTTTCCCTTCTTTTTCCCTTCTCCTTCTCCCTTTTCTCTCCTTTCCTTTTCCTTCTCACTTCTCCTTTCTTTTTCCCTTCTCCCTTTCCCTCCTCCTTCTCTCTTTTGCCTTTCCTTTTCCCTTCTCCTTCTCCCTTTCCTTTCTCCCTTTCCATTTCCCCTTCTCCTTTTCCTTTTCCCTCTCCCTTTTCCCTTCTTTTTCCCTTTCCCCTCTCCCTTTTCCCCTCTCCCTTTTCCCCTCTCCCTTCTCCTCTCCCATTTCCCCTCTCCCTTTCCCCTCTCCCTTTTCCCTCTCCCTCTTCTCCCTCCTCCCTTCTCCTCCCCCCAGCCCAAAAAAATCGAGGTGAGGGCCCCGAAACAAACAGAAAAACGAGAAAATAAAAAAGAAAGGGGAGAGAAAGAACGGAAAAAAAGATAAAAAAGAGAAAGGAAAAGGAAGAAGAATGGGAAAGAAAAAAAAACAAAAAGAGGGAGAAAGTTGGGAAAGGGAGAAGGAGAAAACGGCAGAGAAAAAATCGGGAAGACGGAAAAGCGGCAAAAAGGGGGAAAAAAGACCAGAAAAAAGGGGGAAAAACCAGAGAAGAGAGCAAGAAGCGAAGTACAACCACCACGGCCGCATCCCCATCCCTTTTTCCCCGTTTTTCCCCGTTTTTTCCCGTTTTTTTCCCTTTTTTTTGCCTTTTTTTTTCCGCGGGGGCCGTGAGGGGACGGGGGCGGAGCCGAGCGGGGCGCGGCCGAGCGGAGCCGAGCGGAGCCGAAGCGGAACCCGAACGGTTCCGAACGGCTCCGAACCCGAACGGCTCCGAACCCGAACGGCTCCGAACCCGAACGGTTCCGAAGCCGAGCGGCTCCGAAGCCGAAGCCGAACGCGCCGTTTCCGATTTTTGCCGAACATTGCCGAACATCGCCGATGTTCTTCTCGGGCCGCGGTTCCTTCTTGTACTGCACGGCGGTAAGCGCTGCTTTATAAAATTGGGTTGTTTTTTTTTTTTCCCGCGCTTTTTTTCCCGCCTTTTTTGCCCCCCTCAGGAAAAAGTTGAGCGGGGGGGGAAAAGAAAAACTCCGAAGGAAGCAGCGAAATCTTGGAATTTTTAAAAAATGAGGAATCAAAAGGGTGAGCTCGCCATCTGGAGGGAGGAGGGGAAAAAAATTGGAATTTTTGTCGGGAAAAACAAAAAAAAATTGGACTTTTTTGTCCTTTTTTTCATGCTAAAAGTTGATCTGGGATGAAACGCACGAAGGGCTTTGGGAGTTTTGCAGCAGCAGTTCTCAGTTTCTGATTTTTTAACCTTTTTTTGGGCCTTTTTCACAGATTTTATCCCCAAATTTTTCCCCCGTTTTTTCCCCCAATTTTCTCCCCAATTTTGTCTAATTTCCCCCCATTTTAGCCCAAATTTTTCCCCATTTCCCCTTTTTTCCCCTCAATTTTTCCTCAATTTTTCCCCAAATTTTTCCCAATTTCCCCCCCATTTTAGCCCAAATTTTTTCCCTCAATTTTTCATCAATTTTCCCCCAAATTTTTCCCAATTTCCCTGCATTTTAGCCCAAAATTTTTCCCCAATTTCCCCCTTTTTCCTTCAATTTTTCCCCAAATTTTTCCCAATTTCCCCCCCATTTTAGCCCAAATTTTTCGCCTAATTTTCCCTTTTTTCCCTCAAATTTTCCCCAATTTTCCCCAAATTTTTCCCTATTTTCCCCCCATTTTAGCCCAAATTTTTTCCCCAATTTCCCCCTTTTTCCTTCAATTTTTCCCCAAATTTTTCCCAATTTCCCCCCCATTTTAGCCCAAATTTTTTCCCCAATTTCCCCTTTTTTCCCTCAATTTTCCCCCAATTTTTCCCTAAATTTTTCCCAATTTCCCCCCATTTTAGCCCAAATTTTTCGCCTAATTTTCCCCTTTTTCCCTCAATTTTTCCTCAATTTTCCCCAAATTTTTCCCAATTTTCCCCGCATTTTAGCCCAAATTTTTTCCCAATTTTCCCCTTTTTTCCCTCAATTTTTCCCCAAATTTTCCCCAATTTTTCCCCCATTTTAGCCCCAATTTTTCCCCTAATTTCCCCCTTTTCTCCCAATTTTTGTCCAATTTTCCCCCCCAAATTTTTCCAGTTTCCCCCCAAATTTTCATCAATTTTCCCCAATTTTCCCCCCATTTTAGCCCCAATTTTTCCCCAAATTTCCCCCTTTTCTCCCAATTTTTGTCCAATTTTCCCCCCCAAATTTTTCCAGTTTCCCCCCAAATTTTCATCAATTTTCCCCAATTTTCCCCCAATTTTTTCCCATTTTTTCCCCCAAATTTTGACCCCAAATTTTCCCCAATATTCCTCAATTTTTCCCCAATATTTCTCCATTTTTTTCCTATTTTCTCCCCAATTTTCCCCCAAATTTCCCCCAATTTTTTCCCAATTTTCCCTCAATTTCCTCCCCATTTTCCCCCCAATTTTTTCCCAATATTCCCCAATTTCCCCCCAAATTTTCCCCCAATTTTTCCCCATTTTCCGCCCAGTTTCCCCGTTCCTTGGGGATTTATGGCAATGAAGTTTTTTATTGTGATCAATAATCAACAATCAATTAATCAATCAATCAATCCGTCAATCCCCAGAATTCCAAGGGGCTCCAAGGGTCAGGATTTGGGATCTAGAGGGATCAATAACCAATAATCAGTCAATCAATCAATCAATCAATCAATCCGTGATGTGTGTTTGAGAGAAATCAATCAATCAATCATTCAGTATTGGTAGTGTGGAAATCAATAAAGGAATCAATCAATAATCAATCAGTTAATATTGGTAATAAGGAAATCAATAAAGGAATCAACCAATAATCAATTAGTATTGGGAAGAGGGAAATCAATAAAGGAATCAATAATCAATCAATTAGTATTGGTAATGAGGAAATCAATCAATCAATCAATATTGGTAATGAGGAAATCAATAAAGGAATCCATAATCGTTGATTTAATCAGTATTTGTAATGAGGAAATCAATAAAGGAATCTATCAGTAATCAGTCAATATTGGTAATGAGGAAATCAATAAAGTAATCAATCAATAATCAATCCGTATTGGTAATAAGGGAATCAATAAAGGAATCAATAATCAATTAACCAGTATTGGAAATAGGGAAATCAATAAATAAAGAACTCAATCAACAATCAATATTGATAATAAGCAAATCAATCAATCAATATTGGTAATTGGGAAATCAATAAAGGAATCAATCAATAATCAATCACTTGATTGGTAATAAGGAAATCAATATAAAAGGAATCAATAAATAATCAATCAGTCAGTATTGGAAATAAAGAAATCAATGAAACCAGTAAAGGAATTAATCAGTAATCAATCAATCAATCAGATCAATCAGTCAATATTGGTAAGGAGGAAATCAATCAATCAGAAAAGGAATCAATCGATCAATAATCAATCCATCTGGGTAAATAGGAAAGAAATTAAGAAATAATCAATCAATATTGGTAATTAGGAAATCAATAAAGGAATCAATCAATCAATCAATGTCAGATAATGGGAATCAAAATTGGAAAGAAATCAATCAATCAATCAATCAATCCTGGATATTGGAATTCAAGGAATCAGTCAATCAATCAATCAATCAATCAGATATTGGAATAAAATCAATCAGTCAATCACTATCGGGTATTGCAAGTCAATTAATCAATCAATCAATCAGTCAATATTGGAACTCGATCAATCAATATTGGATATTGGAACTCAATCAATCAATCAAGATCAGATATTGCAATTCAGTTAATCGATCAATCAATCAATACTGGAACTCGCTCAATCAATCAAGATATTGGAAATCAATCAATCAATGCTGGGAAATCAATCAGGATTGATCAATGACAACGAGAAGATTCGTTAATGAATCAATGAATTGAACCAATTAAGTATTGATTAGATATTAAAATCCGCTCATGAATATTGATATCTAATCGATTAATTATGATAATAATCGATATTGAATAGTGATTAATGAAGGGAATAATTCAAAGTATTGACTGCTAATTAAATATTAAAATATTGGAATGAGTATTGATAACGATTAATTATTCAGCGTTAATTAGCGCGGCATTAATTTTATTAAATCAACGTGAATATGAAATGGACGGAATATATTAATATTAATAAATATTCAATTGGTGAGATTAATTAATTTAGGAATTAAAGGAATTATACATACACGTGTTAAAGAGCCATGAATATTCAATATCCAATTTGCATAGATTAACATAAATGAAACATGTGTTAAGTATTAATTACCGATATTAGATATCGATATGAAGTATTGATTAGTCTGATATTCCATCGCTTAATTGGCTGTCGATAGGAATACATTGGTGGGATGTAAAAAGCCAATGTTCATTAATATTCATTCGCTAATTTGCATACATTTGCATCGTCTGGAACGGCATTAAATATTAATGATTAATATTAAATAGTGACAATTAATTAATCTGATATCCGATCAATTAATTGAATATTATTAGGAATAAATAATTGGAATATAGAAATCCAATGTTCATTAATATTCAAACTCTAATTTGCATACATTTGCATCATTTGGAACGGCATTAAATACGAATGATTAATATTAAGTAGTGATACATAGACGCGGGCTCTATTAAATACTAATTATCGATATTCGATGTTGATTAATTGGATGCTGGCCGTATTAACAGAAGAGTCAATAATTTGTTAAAACAGCTCATTAGATATTCACGAATATTCAACTTCTAATTTGCATACATTTGCATAGAAGCGAAATGTGCTAAGCGTCGCTGTTAAATATTAATTAGGCATTAATTGAGAGGCGCAAATTGATTTATTGAGGAGATATTGATTGAAATTCACGCTGGGGATTGAATATTGATGGGTAATGAATATTAATGAGGTGGGCAATCATTTGAATATTAATTTAAAAATCGCTATTAAATATTGATGCACCTCATTATCATAAATTAACCTGATTGGAAATTGATTAAGAAACCAATTAAAATCTTCTGGCATTAAGATTTATTAATGGGAATTAATGAATTCTAATTAATTTTTAATGAGTGCTGTTAATTAACATTACTCTTAATAGAATAAATTAATAATTTAATCCCGTCAGAATAATTGAAATTTGATTAAATATGAATAATATTTGCATATTAATTGTTACCAATCCATTCTATTAATGAGATATTAATTGATTAAGAGAGTTAATCAATTTTATTGGGCGCAATTAATAAACTGGGGCTGAAATTGAAAATTAATGGGGAATAAATTTGTTAATTAATAGGGAATCAAGTTGGAATTAATTGGGAATAAAAGTTGCAATGAATGGGGAATAAAATTATTAATTAATGGGGAATAAAACTGGAATTAATTGGGAATAAAATTTGAAATTAAATGGGAATAAAATTTGAAATTAATTGGGAATTAAGTGGGAATTAAGTGGGAATTAATTAGGAAATAAAATGGGAATTAATTAGGAATAAAATGGGAATTAAATGGGAATAAAATGGGAATTAATTAGAAATTAAACGGGAATTAAATGGGCATTAATTAGGAATGAAATGGGAATTAATTAGTAATAATGAAATGGGAATAAAATGGGGAATTAATTAGAAATTAAACGGGAATTAAATGGACATTAATTAGGAATTAAATGGGAATTAATTAGTAAGAAATAAATGGGAATAAAATGGAAAATTAATTAGAAATAAAATGGGAATTAATTAGGAATTAAATGGAAATTAAATGGGAATTAATTAGGAATTAAATGGGAATAAAATGGGAATTAATTCGGAATAAAATGGGGATAAAATTGATAATTAATCAGTAATGAAATAGAAGTTAATTAGGAATTAAAGGGAAATTAATTAGGAATTCATTAGGAATTGAATGGAAAGAAAATGGAAATAAAGAGAAAGAAAATGGGGAATTCATTAAAATTCAGTGGGAATTCATTAGAAATTAAAGGGGAATTAATTGGGAATTAAAGGGGAATTAAAGGGGAATTAAAGGGGGAATTAATTAGAAATAAAATGGGAATAAAATTGGGAATTCTGCTTGGAAAATCCGGGAATTTCTTCCTCAAAATTCCCCCATTTTCCCCCAATTTTTCCCCAAAAAATCCCAAATTTTTTCCCAAATTTTCCCCCAAAATTCCCAATTTTATCCCAAATTTTTCCCCAAAAAATCTCAATTTCCCCCAATTTTCCCCATTTTTTTCCCAAATTTTTCCCAAAAAATCCCCAATTTCCCCCAATTTTTCTCCTATTTTCTCCCATTTTCCCCCCAATTTTCCCACCAAAATTCCCAATTTTTTTCCCCAAAGTTCCCCCCAAAATCTCAATTTTTCTCCAATTTTTTCCCAAAAAATCTCAATTTTTTCCCCAATTTTCCCCCCAATTTTTTACAAAAAATACCAAAATTTCCCCCATTTTTTTCCCAAATTTCTCCCCAAAAATTCTCCAATATTATCAAAAAAATCCCCAATTTTCCCCCCAATTTGGACATTAATTAGGAATTAAATGGGAATTAATTAGTAAGAAATAAATGGGAATAAAATGGAAAATTAATTAGAAATAAAATGGGAATTAATTAGGAATAAAATGGGAATTAAATGGGAATAAAATGGGAATTAATTAGAAATTAAACGGGAATTAAATGGACATTAATTAGGAATTAAATGGGAATTAATTAGTAAGAAATAAATGGGAATAAAATGGAAAATTAATTAGAAATAAAATGGGAATTAATTAGGAATAAAATGGGAATTAAATGGGAATAAAATGGGAATTAATTAGAAATTAAACGGGAATTAAATGGACATTAATTAGGAATTAAATGGGAATTAATTAGTAAGAAATAAATGGGAATAAAATGGAAAATTAATTAGAAATAAAATGGGAATTAATTAGGAATAAAATGGGAATTAAATGGGAATAAAATGGGAATTAATTAGAAATTAAACGGGAATTAAATGGACATTAATTAGGAATTAAATGGGAATTAATTAGTAAGAAATAAATGGGAATAAAATGGAAAATTAATTAGAAATAAAATGGGAATTAATTAGGAATAAAATGGGAATTAAATGGGAATAAAATGGGAATTAATTAGAAATTAAACGGGAATTAAATGGACATTAATTAGGAATTAAATGGGAATTAATTAGTAAGAAATAAATGGGAATAAAATGGAAAATTAATTAGAAATAAAATGGGAATTAATTAGGAATAAAATGGGAATTAAATGGGAATAAAATGGGAATTAATTAGAAATTAAACGGGAATTAAATGGACATTAATTAGGAATTAAATGGGAATTAATTAGTAAGAAATAAATGGGAATAAAATGGAAAATTAATTAGAAATAAAATGGGAATTAATTAGGAATAAAATGGGAATTAAATGGGAATAAAATGGGAATTAATTAGAAATTAAACGGGAATTAAATGGACATTAATTAGGAATTAAATGGGAATTAATTAGTAAGAAATAAATGGGAATAAAATGGAAAATTAATTAGAAATAAAATGGGAATTAATTAGGAATAAAATGGGAATTAAATGGGAATAAAATGGGAATTAATTAGAAATTAAACGGGAATTAAATGGACATTAATTAGGAATTAAATGGGAATTAATTAGTAAGAAATAAATGGGAATAAAATGGAAAATTAATTAGAAATAAAATGGGAATTAATTAGGAATAAAATGGGAATTAAATGGGAATAAAATGGGAATTAATTAGAAATTAAACGGGAATTAAATGGACATTAATTAGGAATTAAATGGGAATTAATTAGTAAGAAATAAATGGGAATAAAATGGAAAATTAATTAGAAATAAAATGGGAATTAATTAGGAATAAAATGGGAATTAAATGGGAATAAAATGGGAATTAATTAGAAATTAAACGGGAATTAAATGGACATTAATTAGGAATTAAATGGGAATTAATTAGTAAGAAATAAATGGGAATAAAATGGAAAATTAATTAGAAATAAAATGGGAATTAATTAGGAATAAAATGGGAATTAAATGGGAATAAAATGGGAATTAATTAGAAATTAAACGGGAATTAAATGGACATTAATTAGGAATTAAATGGGAATTAATTAGTAAGAAATAAATGGGAATAAAATGGAAAATTAATTAGAAATAAAATGGGAATTAATTAGGAATAAAATGGGAATTAAATGGGAATAAAATGGGAATTAATTAGAAATTAAACGGGAATTAAATGGACATTAATTAGGAATTAAATGGGAATTAATTAGTAAGAAATAAATGGGAATAAAATGGAAAATTAATTAGAAATAAAATGGGAATTAATTAGGAATTAAATGGAAATTAAATGGGAATTAATTAGGAATTAAATGGGAATAAAATGGGAATTAATTCGGAATAAAATGGGGATAAAATTGATAATTAATCAGTAATTAAATGGGAATGAAATAGAAGTTAATTAGGAATTAAAGGGAAATTAATTAGGAATTCATTAGGAATTGAATGGAAAGAAAATGGAAATAAAGAGAAAGAAAATGGGGAATTCATTAAAATTCAGTGGGAATTCATTAGAAATTAAAGGGGAATTAATTGGGAATTAAAGGGGAATTAAAGGGTTAATTGGGAATTAATTGGGAATTAATTGGGAATTAATTGGGAATTAATTGGGAATTAATTGGGAATTAATTGGGAATTAAAGGGGGAATTAATTAGAAATAAAATGGGAATAAAATTGGGAATTCTGCTTGGAAAATCCGGGAATTTCTTCCTCAAAATTCCCCCATTTTCCCCCAATTTTTCCCCAAAAAATCCCAAATTTTTTCCCAAATTTTCCCCCAAAATTCCCAATTTTATCCCAAATTTTTCCCCAAAAAATCTCAATTTCCCCCAATTTTCCCCATTTTTTTCCCAAATTTTTCCCAAAAAATCCCCAATTTCCCCCAATTTTTCTCCTATTTTCTCCCATTTTCCCCCCAATTTTCCCCCCAAAATTCCCAATTTTTCCCAAAAATCTCAATTTTCCCCCGATTTTTCCCCAAAAAATCCCAAATCTCCCCCATTCCCCCCCAATTCCCCAAATCCCCAAATCCCCAATTCCCGAATTTCCGTGCCCAGGTTTACGCTCCGTCCGCCAGCCCGGCCGAGTTCAGCCGCGACTCGCCCGCCTTCGCCTCCGCCAAGGGCGGCGCCGCCTTCCCCGGCTCCTTCTTCATGCAAGGTCAGCCCTCCCTTCCCAAAAATCCTCCCCAAAATCCTCATGCCCCCAAAAATCCAAATTCTGGGAACCGTTTTCCCGAAAAAATGGAGAAAATCCCGCGAAAAATGAGGATTTTAGGAGCGGTTTTCCGCGAAAAACGTGAATCTCACGGTGAATTTTTCCAAAAAATTTGGAATTTTGGGAGTAAATTCCCAAATTTTGGGAACAAATTATGAAAAAATTGGAAATTTTGGGATCAAATTCCTAAAAAAAATTGAATTTTGGAAGAGATTTTCCTAAAAAATCTAAAATTTGCGGCAAAATTTCCTAAAAAAATCGGAATTTTGGGAGCAAATTTCCTGAGAAAATCCAAAATTTTGGAGCAATTTTCCTAAAAAAATCTGAATTTTGGGACCAAATTTGGGAAAAAATTCAAAATTTTGGGACCAAATTCCTGCAAAAATTCAAATTTTGGGACTAAATTTGTTAAAAAATTCAAAATTTTGGGACCAAATTCCTGCAAAAATTCAAATTTTGGGACTAAATTTGTTAAAAAATTCAAAATTTTGGGACCAAATTCCTGCAAAAATTCAAATTTTGGGACTAAATTTGTTAAGAAATTCAAAATTTTGGGACCAAATTCCTGAAAAATTTGAATTTTGGGAATAAATTTCCCAAAAAAATCTGAATTTTGGGATCGAATTTCCTAAAAAATTCTGAATTTTGGGGTCAAAATTCCTGAAAAATCCAAATTTTGGGAATAAAAGTCCCAGAAAATCAAAATTTTAGACCAAATTTATTGAAAAAATTCGAAATTTTGGACGAATTTTCCCAAAAATCCCAAATTTTGGGATTGAATTTCTTGGAAAAGTCTGAATTTTGGATCCAAGATTTTATGAAAATCCCAAATTTTGGGACCAAATTTCCTGGAAAAAATCCAAATTTTGGGATAAAAATTCTCAGAAAATTCCCAAATTTTAGGACCAAATTTCCAAAAAAAATTCTTCAATTTTGGGATCAAAATTTCCAGAAGAAACCCAAATTTTTGGCAAAAAAATCTCAGAAAATTCCCAAATTTTTGTCCTAAAATTCCTGGAAAATCAGGAAATTTTGGGATGAAATTTCCTAAAAAAATCCCAAATTTTAGATTAAAAAAATCCCCAAAAATTCCCAAATTTTGGGACCAAAATTCCTGAAAAATCCCAAATTTTAGACCTGAATTTCCAGGAAAATTCCCAAATTTTTGGCTAAAAATTCCCAAATTTTGGGACCAAATTTCTGAGAAAATTCCCAAATTTTGGGATAAAATTTCTCAGAAAATTCCCAAATTTTCCCCAATTTTTCCCCAATTTTATCCAATTTTTCCCATTTTTTCCCCAATTTTTTCCGAATTTTTGTCCAATTTTTCCCAATTTTTCCCTGAATTTTTTCCCAATTTTTCTCAATTTTTTCCCCATTTTCCCCCAATTTTTCCCCAATTTTTCCCAATTTTCCCCCAATTTTTCCCCAATTTTCCCCAATGTTGGGCAATTCCTCGCACTCGCTACTGCAGCCTGCACCCCCACGAGCGCCTGGTGAGGCCCCAAATCCCCCAAAACAGCCCCAAAACAGCCCCCAAAATTCCCTGAAAACCCCCCAAAAATCCCCCAAAAAATCCCCAAAAATCCCCCAAAAAATCCCCAAAAAATCCCAATTTTTTTCCCATTTTTTCCCAATTTTTGTGCTAATTTTTTCTCATTTTTGCCCAATTTTTCCCCAAGTTTTCCCCAATTTTTGCCCAATTTTCCCCCATTTTATTCCAAATTTTTCCCCAATTTTTTCCCAATTTTTCTCCCTTTTTTTCCAATTTTTTCTGGATTTTTTCCACAATTTTTTCCCAAAAAATTCCCTATTTTTCTCCAATTTTGCAGAAAAATCCCAGAAAATTCAGCAAAAAATTCCAAAAATTCCTCCAAAAAATCCCCCAAAAAATCCCCCCAAAATTTCCCAAAAATCCCAAAAAATTCCAAAAAAAAAATCAGAAAAAAATCCCGGAATTTTCTCTGGAATTTTCACTCAGAATTCCCAAATTTTCTCCCAAAATTTTCAATTTTTAAACCCAAAATTCCCAAATTTTCACCCCAAAAATTCCAATTCTTTACCCAAAATTCCACAATTTTCACCCAAAATTTCGTAAATTTTGTCCCAAATTTCTGAATTTTCCCCAAAATTCCAAATTTTTATCCCAAATTTCCAAATTTTTTGCTCAAAATTTCCCAATTTTCACCCAAATTTCCAGAATTTTAAGCAAAAAATCCCAAATTTTCACCCAAAATTCCCAATTTTTTCCCCAAAATCTCCAAATCTTTTCCCAAAATCCCAAATTTTCTTAAAATTCCAGATTTTTATCCCAAATTTCTGAACTTTCATCCCAAAATTCTTCAATTTTCACCCAAAATTCCTAATTTTTGACCCAAAAATTCCAAATTTTTTGCTCAAAATTCCCCAATTTTCACCCAAATTTCCAGAATTTTAAGCAAAAAATTCCAAATTTTCACCCAAAATTCCCACATTTTTTCCCCAAAAAATCCCAAATTTTTCCCAAAATTTCCAAATTTTCCCTGAAATTCTGAAATTTTCATCCCAAAATCCTGAATTTGTAACTCAAAAACCCCCAATTTTCACCCAAAATTCCTGATTTTTGACCCAATTTTTTCCCCAAATTTTCCCCAAAAATCCTAAAATTCTTTTCCACCCAAATTCTCCGATTTCACCCCAAAAAAATCTGAATTTTTCCAGCAAAAAATCTGCATTTTTCACCGATTTTCGCCCAAATTTTTGGGATTTTCGCCCAAATTTTTTGGGGTTTCCACCCAAATTTTTGGGGTTTGGGTGCGGGATGTTGGGGTTTGGGTTTTTTGACCGAAATTGGATTTTTTGGGTGTTTTGCAGCGCGAGGCGGGGCCGGGGGCGGCTCCCAGACCGGCGACGCTCTGGGCAAAGCTTTGCCAAATTTAGGCAGGAAAACCCAAAATTTTTTGGCGGGAAACCCCAATTTCCCCACCTTTTTAACCCAAATTTTGGCGGGAAAATCCCAGATTTTTGGTGGGAAACCCCAACTTTTGGGGGGAAAAACCCCAAATTTAGTCAGAAAGCCTCCCGGTTTTGGCGGGAAAAGCCCTAAATTTTGGCGGGAATCCCCAAATTTCCCACCTTTTTAACCCAAATTTTGGCGGGAAAACCCCAAATTTTTGTCGAGAAACCCCAATTTTCCCGCTCTTTCCCTCCAAATTTTGGCGGGAATCCCTCAAATTTTGGCGGCAAAATCCCAAACTTTTTGGCGGGAAAACCCAATTTCCCCACCTTTTAAACCCAAATTTTGGCGGGAAAAATCCCAGATTTTGGCGGGAACCCTCAAATTTCCCCACCTTTTTTCACCACATTTTGGCGGGAAACCCCAACTTCCCTGCTCTTTTCCACCAAATTTTGGCGGGAAAAGTCCCAAATTTAAGTGGGAAACTCCCAATTTTGGCGGGAAAACCCCTTGTAATTGTGGCGGGAAACCCCAATTTCCCACCTTTCTCACGCCAAATTTGGCGGGAAACCATCCATTTTTTGGCGGGAAAATCCACATTTTTGGCAGGAAACCCCCAAATTTTGGTGGGAAAAGAACCCAATTTTTGGCGGGAAACCCCAATTTTCCCACCTTTGTCATCCCCAAATTTTGACAGAAAAACACCGAATTTTGGCGGGAAAACCCCAAACTATTTGGCCGGAAAACCCAATTTCCCCACCTTTTAAACCCAAATTTTGGCGGGAAACCCCATTTTCCTCACCGCATTTTGGCGGGAAAACCCAATTTCCCCATATTTTCAACCCAAATTTTGGCGGGAAAACCTAATTTTCCCGCCCTTTTTCCCCACCAAATTTTGGCGGGAAACCCCCAAATTTTGGCGGGAAAAGAACCCAATTTTTGGCGGGAAAACCCAATTTCCCCACCTTTTAAACCCAAATTTTGGTGGGAAAATCCCAAATTTTGGTGGGAAACCCCGTTTTCCTCACCACTTTTTGGCGGGAAAACCCAATTTCCCCACCTTTTAAACCCAAATTTTGGCGGGAAAAATCCCAGATTTTGGCGGGAACCCTCAAATTTCCCCACCTTTTTTCACCACATTTTGGCGGGAAACCCCAACTTCCCTGCTCTTTTCCACCAAATTTTGGCGGGAAAAGTCCCAAATTTAAGTGGGAAACTCCCAATTTTGGCGGGAAAACCCCTTGTAATTGTGGCGGGAAACCCCAATTTCCCACCTTTCTCACGCCAAATTTGGCGGGAAACCATCCATTTTTTGGCGGGAAAATCCACATTTTTGGCAGGAAACCCCCAAATTTTGGTGGGAAAAGAACCCAATTTTTGGCGGGAAACCCCAATTTTCCCACCTTTGTCATCCCCAAATTTTGACAGAAAAACACCGAATTTTGGCGGGAAAACCCCAAACTATTTGGCCGGAAAACCCAATTTCCCCACCTTTTAAACCCAAATTTTGGCGGGAAACCCCATTTTCCAAACCCCAATTTTCCCACCTTTGTCATCCCCAAATTTTGATAGAAAACCACCGAATTTTGGCGGGAAAACCTCAAATTTTGGCGGGAAAACCCCAAACTTTTTGGCGGGAAAACCCCAAACTTTTTGGCGGGAAAACCCCAAACTTTTTGGCGGGAAAACCCCAAACTTTTTGGCGGGAAAACCCCAAACTTTTTGGCGGGAAAACCCCAAACTTTTTGGCGGGAAAACCCCAAACTTTTTGGCGGGAAAACCCCAAACTTTTTGGCGGGAAAACCCAATTTCCCCACCTTTTAAATCCAAATTTTGGCGGGAAAAATCCCAAATTTTGGCGGGAAACCCCATTTTCCTCACCACATTTTGGCGGGAAAACCCGATTTCCCCATATTTCCAACCCAAATTTTGGCGGGAAAACCTAATTTTCCCCCACCAAATTTTGGCGGGAAACCCCCAAATTTTGCCCAGAAAAAAAAAAATCACAATTTTTGGCGGGAAACCCCAATTTTCCCATCTTTTCCCCCCAAATTTTTGGCGGGAAACCCCCAAATTTTCCCACCTTTTGAAGCCAAATTTTTGGCGGGAAAATCCCAAATTTCGGTGGGGAAAACCCCAAATATTAGCAACACCCCCCCCCTCCCCCAAAATTTGGGCGGGACAAGAAGAGATTTTGGCCGCAAACGAAGCCGAATTTTGGAGGGAAGCCCTAAATGTGGTGGCAAAGCCCCAAATTTTGCCCAGGAAATTCCAAATTTGGGCAGGCAAACCCCTCCCCCCCCCCCACGGCTAACGACGCTAATTAGGCTTTTCCTCGTTAGCAGGGACGGCTGCCTGGGCTCGCAACGGAGGTCAGGCGTCTTCGTCTCCCAATTACGAGGGGCCCTTGCACTCCCTGGTAGGTGTTAATTAATTAATTAATTAATTAGCGCCTCGTTAGCGACGCCGAGCTCGCCTTGTTAATCAGGCGTCGGCGACGTCGTCAATTGGTCGGGTTTGGGGTGAAAAAAAGTTGGGATTTAAGGGGTTAAATGGAGTTGAAATCCCTTAATTAGTGGCCTCCTAATTAATTAATTAATGGCTCACTCATGCCTCATAAATGATTCATTAATTAGGCAATAATTAGGCATTAATTAGGCAATAATTAGGCAGGTTTTGGGGTCAAAAAAGCGGGAATTAAAGGGGTTAAATGGGGTCGAAATTCCTTAATTAGCGGCCTCTTTGTTAACTAATTAATGCCTCATGAATGACTCATTAATTAGTCAATAATTAGGCATTAATTAGGCTGATTTTGGGGTAATAAAGTCGGAATTTAAGGGGTTAAATGAGGTTTAATCTCCTTAATGGCCTTTTTCTTCATTAATTAACACCTCATTAGTTACTCACAAACAGCTACTTAATTGTGTGTTAATTGGGCATTAATTAGGCGCTAATTAGGCATTAATTATTCAGTTTTTTGGTCAGAAAAGCAGAAATTTGTTGAAATTATTGGGGTGGCCACTCCTTAATTAGCAGCCTGTTTCTTAATTAATTAATGCATAATTAATTATTCATGAATGACTAATTAATCCCTCATTAATTAGGAGTTAATGATTCGGGTTTTGGTCAAATTTGTTGGGGATCATGAAGGTCAAAGCACCTCATTAATTATTCATAAATGCTTCGTTTTTCAGGCATAATTAAGCATTAATTAGGAGTTAATTAGATGCTAATTAGGCGGATTTTGGGAGGGGTTTTGAGGGGTTTTTTGGGGCTGTTTTGGCGTCAAAAATTCTCATTTTTGGTTCCATTTTTGGGGTTTTTTTCTCCTTTTTTTTGGGGTTTTCTCCAAGTTTTGGTGGAGAGGGAGGAGAAAATTCCTGGGAAAGTTCCGGGAAAATTTAAAAAAAAAATTCTGGAAAAATTCCTGGAAATTCCTGGGGAAATTCCAGAAAAATTGAGGAAAAATTCTCAGAAATTTCTGGAAAAAATCTGGAATAAATAAAAAAAAAAATCTGATAAATTCCTGGAAAAATTCAGGGAAAAATCCCAAAAAATTCCAAGAAAAAACCCCAAAAAAATCTGGAGAAAATAATTTTTAAAAAAAATTTAAATCTGGAAAAAATAAAGGAAAAAATCTCAGAAAAATCCCGAAAAAATTAAAAATAAATCCCAGAAAAATCCTGGAAAAATTGCAGAAGATTCCAGAAAATTTGAGGAAAAATTCCCAGAAAAATCCGCAGAAAATTCAAGGAAAATTCCTGGAAATTTAAAAAAAAATCTGTGAAAAATTCAGGGAAAATTCCCCAAAAATTCCAGAAAAAAATTCAATAAAAATCTTGAAATAAATATTTTAAAAATCTGGAAAAAATGCCCCAAAAATGTTTTAAAAATCCAGAAAAAATGATGGCAAATTCCCATTAAAATTAAAAAAAAAATGTCCCCAAAAATTAAAAGAAATCCCAAAAAATCCCCAAAAAAATCCCCCAAAAATTAAAAAAAAACCAACAAAAAATCCTTTTAAAATCCCATAAAATTCCTTAAAAGTACTTTTAAAATAATTTAAAAATTCCAAAAAATATCCCATTAAAATTAAAAAAAAATTAAAAAAAAATTTTAAAATCCCCCCAAAAAATCGAAAAAATTCGTTAAAAAAAAAAAAATTCCTTTAAAAATCCTAAAAAAATCCCCCAAAAAATTCCCATAAAATTCTAAAAAATTTAGTAAAAAATCACCAAAAAATTCCGTTAAAAATCCCAAAAAATTTCCTATAAAAATCACATTAACATCCCATAAAAGCTTAAAAAAATAAATTTAAAAAATCCCGAAAAAATCATTAAAAAATTCTCAAAAAATCCCCCAAAAATTCCAAAAAAATTCTAAAAAAATCAATTTAAAAATCCCAAAAAATTCCCATTAAAATTCCGTAAAATTTCCAAAAAATCGTTTAAAAATCCTGAAAAATTCTGAAAAAATCAGTAAAAAACCCCTAAAAAATTCTTAAAAAATCACTAAAAAGTCCTGAAAAATTCTCAAAAAATAGCCAAAAAATCCTAAAAAATTCAGAAAAATTGGGGAAAAAATGAGGGGAAAAATGGGAAAGTTTTGGGACAAAATGGGGAGAAAATGGGAAAAATTGGGGGGAAATTGGGGTAAAATGGGAAAAAATGGCGGGAAATTGGAGCCAAAATGGTGGAAAAATGGCCGAAAATTGGGGGAAAAATGGGGAAAAAATGAGGGAAAAATTGGGGGAAATTAAGAAAAATTGGGGGGAAAAATGGGGAATAATTGGGGACAAAATGGAGGAAAAATGGCGGAAAAATGGAGACAAAATAGTGGGAAAATGGCCAAAAATTGGGGAAAAAATGGGGAATAATTGGGGAAAATTTGGGGAAAAAATGAGGAAAATATGGGAAAAATTGGGGGAAAAAATGTGGAGAAATTGGGGAAAGATGGGGAAAAAGGGGGAATAAATGGAGAAAGAATGGCGGGAAAATGGGGGAAAATTGGGGGAAAATTAGGGACGAAATGGGGGAAAAATGGAAGGAAAATGGCGGAAAATTGGGGGGAAAAAGGGGAATAACTGGGGACAAAATGGAGGAAAAATGGCGGAAAAATGGAGACAAAATAGTGGAAAAATGGCCGAAAATTGGGGAAAAAATGGGGAATAATTGGGGACAAAATGGAGGAAAAATGGCGGAAAAATGGAGACAAAATAGTGGAAAAATGGCCGAAAATTGGGGAAAAAATGGGGAATAATTGGGGACAAAATGGAGGAAAAATGGCGGAAAATTGGGGACAAAATGGAGGACAAAATGGCAGTACAAAATGGAGGACAAAATGGCAGTACAAAATGGAGGACAAAATGGAGGACAAAATGGGGAAAAACTGGGGGGAAAATTGGGGGAAAATTGGGAAAAATTGAGGTAAAATTGGGGAAAAATTAAGAAAAAAATGAGGAAAAAATTGGGGGAAAATTGAAAAAAATTGGGGAAAAAGTGAGGGAAAAATTGGAGAAAAATTGGGGGAAAAGGGTTAAAAAATGGGAAAAAATTGAGGATTTTTGGGGGAGTTTTTGAGGATTTTTTGGGGATTTTTGGGTTTTGAGATTTCCTGAAATTTTGGATTTTGGGATTTGGGATTTTTTGGGTTTCTGGGATTTTGGGATTTTTGGATTTCCTGGATTTGGAATGTCCCAAATTTTGGGATTTCCTGGGAATTGGGATTTTGAGTTTTTGGGAATTTCTGAGATTTTGGTTTTTGAGTTTTTGGGATTTTGGGTTTTCCTGAATTTTGGGATTTTGGATTTTCTGGAATTTGGGAATTTGAGTTTTTGCGATTTTGGGTTTTCCTGAATTTTGGGATTTTGGATTTTCTGGAATTCGGGAATTTGAGTTTTTGGGATTTTGGGTTTTCTGGAATTTGGGATTTTGAGTTTTGGGGATTTTGGGTTTTCCTGAATTTTGGAATTTTGGAGTTCCTGGAATTTGGGATTTTGAGGTTTTGGGATTTTGGAGTTCCTGGAATTTTGGGATTTTGGAGTTCCTGGAATTTGGGATTTCGGTTTTTTGGCATTTCTTGGGAATTGGGATTTTGGGTTTTTAGGATTTTGGGATTTTGAGTCTTTGGGATTTCCTGGAATTTGGGATTTTGAATTTTTTGGGATTTTGGGTTTCTGTGATTTGGGATTTTTTGAATTTAAGATTTCCTGAAATTTAGGATTTTGGCTTTTTGGGATTTTTTGGGTTTCTGGGCTTTGGGATTTGGAGATTTTGAATTTCCTCGAATTTGGAATTTGGGGCATTCCGAAATTCGGAATTTCCGTTGTTGGGATTTCCTGAAATTCGCAGTTTTGGCTTTTTGGCATTTCCTGGAATTTGGGATTTTTGACTTTTTGGGATTTTGGCATTTGTTGAATTTTGGGATTTCCAGGTGGGAGCTCATCGAGAGGACGGCGTTGGACTCCGCGGCAGCCACTCCTTGGTGCCCAACCAGGTCCCGGTGCCGACGCTCCCGGTGCCGTCGGCGACGTCCCCGGAGCTCAACCCCAGCCAGGATCCCTACAGGGGTGAGACAATTCCCAAAAATTCCCCAAAATTCCCCAAAAAATGCCCCAAAATCCCCTTAAAGTTACTTCATCCCAAAGGACTTGGGGATTTTAGGATGGGGAATTCCTTCAGTCCCAAAGGATTTGGGGATTTTGGGGTGAGAAACCCAAAAAATTTGGGATTTTAGAGTGAAAATCCCAAAAAATTTGGGAATTTAGCGGGAGAATCTCAAAAAATTTGGGAATTTAGGGGGAGAATCCCCCAAAAAAATGGGATTTTAAGGTGAAAACCCAAAAAATTTGGGAATTTAGGAGGAGAATCCCAAAAAAATTTTGGATTTTAGAGTGAAAATCCCAAAAAATTTGGGAATTTAGCGGGAGAATCTCAAAAAATTTGGGAATTTAGGGGGAGAATCCCCCAAAAAAATGGGATTTTAAGGTGAAAACCCAAAAAATTTGGGAATTTAGGAGGAGAATCCCAAAAAAATTTTGGATTTTAGAATGAAAATCCCAAAAAATTTGGGAATTTAGGGTGAGAATCCCAAAAAATTTTGGGTTTTTAGGATGAGAAATTTCTCAAACGCAAAAAAATTTGGGGATTTTAGAAGGAAAATTCAAAAAAATTTGGGTTTTTAGGATGAGAATCCCAAAAAATTGGGAATTTAGGGGGAGAATGCAAAAAAAATGGATTTTAGAATGAAAATCAAAAAAAAATTTGGAATTTAGGATGAAAATCCCCAAAAATTTGGGAATTTAGACTGAGAATTCCAAAAAATTTTGGGTTTTTAGGATGAGAAGTTGCTCAAACCCAAAGAATTTTGGATTTTAAAATGAAAATCCCAAAAAATTTGGGATTTTAGAAAGAAAATCCAAAAAAAAATTGGGAATTTAGGGGGCGAATCCCAAAAAAATTTTGTGTTTTAGAATGAACATCCAAAAAATTTTGGGTTTTTAGGATGAGAATCCCAAAAATTTGGGAATTTAGGGGGAGAATGCAAAAAAAAATTTGGGAATTTAAGATGAGAATCCAAAAAAATTTTGGATTTTAGAATGAAAATCAAAAAAAATTTTGGAATTTAGGATGAAAATCCCAAAAAATTTTGGGTTTTTAGGATGAGAAGTTCCCTCAATCCCAAAAAATTTGGGGATTTTAGAAGGAAAAGCCCAAAAAATTTTGGATTTTAGAACTAAAATCCCAAAAATTTGGGAATTGAGGGTGAAAATCCAAAAAAATTTTGGATTTTAGGACGAGAAGTTCCCTCAATCTCAAAAAATTTGGGATTTTAGAAAGAAAATCCCAAAAATTTGGGATTTTAGAATGAGAATCAATCCAAAAAAATTTTGGATTTTAGAATGAAAATCAAAAAAAAATTTTGGAATTTAGGATGAAAATCCCAAAAAATTTTGGGTTTTTAGGATGAGAAGTTCCCTCAATCCCAAAAAATTTGGGGATTTTAGAAGGAAAATCCCAAAAAATTTGGGATTTTAGAATGAGAATCCCCAAAAAGTTCTGGAATTTAGGGTGAGAATCCCCAAAAATTTTGGGTTTTTAGGATGAAAACCCCCAAAAATTTGGGAATTTAGAGGGAGAGTCCCAAAAAATTTTGGGAGGTTGGGATGAGAAGTTCCTTCAATCCCAAAAAATTTGGGATTTTAGTGTGAGAATCCCACAAAATTTTGGATTTTAAGGTGAAAATCCCAAAAAACTCAGAAATTTAGGGTGAGAATCTCAAAAGATTTTGGGATTTTGGGATGAGAAGTTCCTTCAAGCCAAGAATTTTGGGATTTTGGGACCTTCTGGAGATGTTCCTGGTGGGATGGAGCTTGGAGAACAGGAGTTATGGAGCCGGAAGGTCCATCCCAAAAATTTTGGGGATTTTTGGGATTTCTCCTGGTGGGATGGAGCTTGGAGAACCTGGGATGGGATCAGAAGTTCCTTCAACCCAAGAATTTTGGGATTTTGGGACCTTCTGGAGATGTTCCTGGTGGGATGGAGCTTGGAGAAAAAAAGTTATGGAGCTGGAAGGTCCATCCCAAAAATTTTGGGGTTTTTGGGACCTTTTCCATCTGGAATTTTGGGATTTTTAGGGATCCCAGGGGCTCTGCAGGGGCAGAGCGTGTCCTCGGGCAGCTCGGAGATCAAATCCGACGACGAGGCCGACGAGAACCTGCAGGAGCCGAAGGCGGCCGAGGAGAAGAAGCTGGAAGAGGAGAAGAAGGAGATCAAATCCATAACTAGGTCAAGATCTAGGTAACGGGAGCTGGGGGAATGGGGAAAGTTGGGAAAAATCGGGAAAAATTGGGAAAATTGGGGAAAAATGGGA
Organism: Montifringilla adamsi; assembly: GCA_017590115.1. NCBI lineage: Eukaryota > Metazoa > Chordata > Aves > Passeriformes > Passeridae > Montifringilla > Montifringilla adamsi. Next base: position 22,399 of record JAGGNK010008904.1, on the reverse strand, counting down.
TGAAATGTCAGAAAAAAATGGAATTTGTGATGTTCTCCTGGAAGTTCTCCATGGAAGTTCTTCGGAGTTCATGGAGAACATGGGAGAAGTTCCGTGGAGAACTTGGGAGAACTTCCATGGAGAACATCCATGGGGAATTTGGTAGAACTTCATGGAGAACTTCATGGAGAACTTCCATGGAGAACTTCATGGACAACATCCATGGAGAACATCCATGGAGAACTTGGGAGAACTTCCATGAAGCACTTCCATGGAGAACTTAATGGAGAACATCCATGGAGAACTTGGTAGAACTTCCATGGAGAACTTCATGGAGAACTTCATGGAGAACTTCCATGGAGAACTTCATGGAGAACATTCATGGAGAATTTAGGAGAACATCCATGGAGAACATCCATGGAGAACATCCATGGAGAACCTGGAAGAACTTCTCCGTGGAACTTCTCCATGGATGCTTTCCATGGAAGTTCAACCAAGTTCTCCATGGAAGCTCTCCATGAAGTTGTCCATGGAAGTTCTACCAAGTTCTCCAAGGAATTTCTCCACCATTTGAGGACAAAACAGGGTGGACAACCCCATGTAGACCTGCCATTGGAAAGTCCCTTTTTTTTTTTGAATCTTCTCCAGCAATAACGACGACGAGGACCTGACCCTGGAGCAGAAAGATCTCCATGAAGTTCTCCATGGAAGTTCTTCCATGTTCTTCATTAATTTAGAGGGCATTCCATGGAGAACTTGGTGGAGAACTTGGTAGAAGTTCCATGAAGAACTTCGGAGAACTTCCACAGAGAACATCCATGGAGAACCTGGAAGAACTTCTGCATGGAAGTTCTCCATGGAAGTTCTTCTAAGATCATGGAGAACATGGGAGAAGTTCCATGGAGAACTTCCATGGAGAACTTCATGGAGAACATTAATGGAGAACTCATGGAGAACTTCCATGGAGAACATCCATGGAGAACATCCATGGAGAACATCCATGGAGAATTTAGGAGAACATCCATGGAGAACAACATCCATGGAGAACATCCATGGAGAACATCCATGGAGAACATCCATGGAGAACATCCATGGAGAACATCCATGGAGAACATCCATGGAGAATTTAGGAGAACATCCATGGAGAACTTCCATGAAGAACTTCAAAGAACGTCCATGGAGAACCTAGAAGAACTTCTCCATGGAACTTCTCCATGGAACTTCTCCGTGGAAGTTCTCCATGAAGTTCTTCATGGAAGTTCTACCAAGTTCTCCATGAAGTTCTCCATGGAAGTTCTCCCAAGTTCTCCATGGAATTTCTCCACAATTTGAGGAGAAACATCTCCAAAATCCCACCAAACATGGTGGACAACCCAAACTGCCATTGGAAAGTCCCTTTTGGTTTTTTTGGACCTTCTCCAGCAATAACGACGACGAGGACCTGACCCCGGAGCAGAAAGCCGAACGGGAGAAGGAACGAAGGATGGCCAACAACGCCCGAGTACGTCTGCGCGTGAGGGACATCAACGAGGCCTTCAAGGAGCTGGGCAGGATGGTCCAGCTCCACCTCAAGAGTGACAAACCCCAGACCAAGCTGCTGATCCTGCACCAAGCGGTGGCCGTGATCCTCAGCCTGGAGCAGCAGGTCCGAGGTTGGTGATGGTCGCGGCGTGGGGTGGGATTTGGGGTGGAGATTGTCCACGGGATTTGGGATGTTCTTCATGATGTTCTCCATGAAGTTCTCCATAGAATTTCTCCATGAAGTTCTTCATGGAAGTTCTTCCAAGTTTTCCATGGATGATCTTTGAAGTTCTCCATAAAGTTCTCCATGGAAGTTCTCCATAGAAGTTCTCCATGGAGTTCTCCATGGAGTTCTTCATGGAAGTTCTCCATGGAGTTCTTCGTGGAAGTTCTCTATGGAGTTCTTCATGGAAGTTCTACCAAGCTCTCCATGAAGTTCTCCATGGAACTTCTCCGTGGATGTTCTCCATGAAGTTCTTCATGGAAGTTCTACCAAGCTCTCCATGAAGTTCTCCATGGAACTTCTCCGTGGATGTTCTCCATGAAGTTCTTCATGGAAGTTCTACCAAGCTCTCCATGAAGTTCTCCATGGAACTTCTCCGTGGATGTTCTCCATGAAGTTCTTCATGGAAGTTCTCCCAAGTTCTCCATGGAATTTCTCCACAATTTGAGGAGAAACATCTCCAAAATCCCACCAAACATGGTGGACAACCCAAACTTCCATGGAGAACTTCATGGAGAACATTCATGGAGAATTTAGGAGAACATCCATGGAGAACATCCATGGAGAACCTGGAAGAACTTCTCCGTGGAACTTCTCCATGGATGCTTTCCATGGAAGTTCAACCAAGTTCTCCATGGAAGCTCTCCATGAAGTTGTCCATGGAAGTTCTACCAAGTTCTCCAAGGAATTTCTCCACCATTTGAGGACAAAACAGGGTGGACAACCCCATGTAGACCTGCCATTGGAAAGTCCCTTTTTTTTTTTGAATCTTCTCCAGCAATAACGACGACGAGGACCTGACCCTGGAGCAGAAAGATCTCCATGAAGTTCTACATGGAAGTTCTTCCATTGTTCTTCATTAATTTAGAGGGCATTCCATGGAGAACTTGGTGGAGAACTTGGTAGAAGTTCCATCAAGAACTTCGGAGAACTTCCACAGAGAACATCCATGGAGAACCTGGAAGAACTTCTGCATGGAAGTTCTCCATGGAAGTTCTTCTAAGATCATGGAGAACATGGGAGAAGTTCCATGGAGAACTTCCATGGAGAACTTCATGGAGAACATTAATGGAGAACTCATGGAGAACTTCCATGGAGAACATCCATGGAGAACATCCATGGAGAACATCCATGGAGAATTTAGGAGAACATCCATGGAGAACTTCCATGAAGAACTTCAAAGAACGTCCATGGAGAACCTAGAAGAACTTCTCCATGGAACTTCTCCATGGAACTTCTCCGTGGAAGTTCTCCATGAAGTTCTTCATGGAAGTTCTACCAAGTTCTCCATGAAGTTCTCCATGGAACTTCTCCGTGGATGTTCTCCATGAAGTTCTTCATGGAAGTTCTCCCAAGTTCTCCATGGAATTTCTCCACAATTTGAGGAGAAACATCTCCAAAATCCCACCAAACATGGTGGACAACCCAAACTGGAGCTGCCATTGGAAAGTCCCTTTTGGTTTTTTTGGACCTTCTCCAGCAATAACGACGACGAGGACCTGACCCCGGAGCAGAAAGCCGAACGGGAGAAGGAACGAAGGATGGCCAACAACGCCCGAGAACGTCTGCGCGTGAGGGACATCAACGAGGCCTTCAAGGAGCTGGGCAGGATGGTCCAGCTCCACCTCAAGAGTGACAAACCCCAGACCAAGCTGCTGATCCTGCACCAAGCGGTGGCCGTGATCCTCAGCCTGGAACAGCAGGTCTGAGGTTGGTGATGGTCGCGGCGTGGGGTGGGATTTGGGGTGGAGATTGTCCACGGGATTTGGGATGTTCTTCATGATGTTCTCCATGAAGTTCTCCATAGAATTTCTCCATGAAGTTCTTCATGGAAGTTCTTCCAAGTTTTCCATGGATGATCTTTGAAGTTCTCCATAAAGTTCTCCATGGAAGTTCTCCATAGAAGTTCTCCATGGAGTTCTCCATGGAGTTCTTCGTGGAAGTTCTCTATGGAGTTCTTCATGGAAGTTCTACCAAGTTCTCCATGGAAGTTCTCCATGGAAGTTCTTCCAACTTCTCCATGAAGTTCTTAATGGAAGTTCTCCGAAGTTCTCCATGAAGTTCTCCATGGAAGTTCTCCATGAACTTTGAGGAACTTCAATGGAGAACTCAATAGAACCTTGATGGAGAACTTCATTAAGAATTTCCATGGAGAACTTGGGAGAATTCTCCATGGAAGTTCTTTCAACTTCTCCATGAAGTTCACCATGGAAGTTCTTCATGAACTTTGAGGAACTTGTGGGGGGAAATGTGGGGAAAATTGGGAAAAATGGGGAAAATTTGGGATAAAATGGGACAAAAATGGGGAAAAATTTAAGGAAAATTTGGGAGAAAATGGGGAAAAATTGGGGGAAAATTGGGAATAAAATGGGAAAAAAATGGGGGAAAAAATGGGAATAAAATGGGGAAAAATGGGGAGGAAATTGGGGAAAAATGGGGAAAAATTTGGGATTAAATTGGACAAAAATGGGGAAAAATTTAAGGAAAATTTGGGGAAAAATGGGGGAAAAAATGGGAGAAAATTAGGATGAAATGGGGGAAAAATGGGAATAAAATGGGGGAAATTTGGGGAAAAAATGAAGGAAATTTGGGGAAAAATTGGGAAGAAAATGAGAATAAATTGGGGAAAAAATCAGGAAAAATTGGGGAAATTTTGGGGAAAAATTGGAATAAAAAATTGGGAAAAAAATGGGAATAAAATTGGGGAAAAACTGGGAAAAAATGGGGAAAAATTTGCATAAAAATGGGGAAAAATTGGGAATAAAATGGTGGAAAATGGGAATAAAAAAAACCCCCAAAAATCGACTTTTTTCACCCAAAATTCTCTTTTTTCCCCAGGTCTGGAAATTGCCGTTCCAATTTCTCGTTTCTTTCCTTGGATCCTGTAAAAAAAAAACAAAAAAACAAAAAAAATCCGAATTTTTTTTTTTTTTTTGGGTTTTTTGGTTTTTTTTTGGAAATTTCTCGACAAGTCTGAGTCATTCCACGGTCGCAGACGCCTGGAAATTCCCCCCTAAAAAATTCCCAAAAAATCCCCAAAAAATCCCCAAAAAAATTTGGGGAGGAATTTGGGAGAAATTTTTTGGGTGGGGGGGGAAAAAATTTGGGAAAAATTTGGGAATCGCAGCAGCCAGAGAGTGGCCCGATCGTCGCTTCCACACTGTGGATCTTGTGCCTAAAAATGTGGAATTTTGGGTTTTTTTTGGAAAAATGGAGGTGGAAAATGGGGGGGAGGGGAAATAAAAATGTTGGAAAATGAAAAAGGCGGAGAATGAGTGGAGAATTGGGGGGGAGGGGGAATTGGGGGAAATGGGGGAAATGAAATTTTGGGGAAAAATGGGGGGAAATTGGGGGAAAAGTGGGGGAAAATTCAGGGAAAAATGGGGAAAAATTGGGGAAAAATGGGGGAAAAAATTGGAGAAAATTGAGTGAAAAATGGAGGAAAAATGAAATTTTTTGGGGAAAAAATTGGGGGAAAATTGGGGAAAAATTTGGAGAAAATGGGGTGAAAAATGGGGGAAAAAAAGAAATTTTGGGGGAAAAAATGGGGAAAAATGGGAGAAAATTGGGGAAAAATTGGAGGAAACTGGGAGAAAATTGGGTGAGAAGTGGAGGAAAAATGAAATTTTTGGGGAAAAAATTGGGGGAAAATTTGGAGAAAAATGGGGAAAAATGGGGGAAAAAATGAAATATTTTGGGGAAAAAATTGGGAAAAATAGGGGGAAAATTGGGAGAAAATTGGGGGAAAAATGGGGGAAAAATGAAATTTTTTGGGGAAAAAATGGGAGAAAAATGTGGAAAATAAGGGAGAAAATTGAATTTTTTTGGAGAAAAAATGGGGAGAAATGGGGGAAAAATGGGGGAAAAATGGGGAAAAAATTGTGGGGAAAAATTTGGAGAAAATGGGGGAAAAATGGGGGAAAAAAAGAAATTTTTGTGGGAGAAAATGGGAGAAAATTGGGGAAAAGAATTGGAAAAAAATAGCAGAAAATGGGGAAAAAATTGGGGAAAATTTGGGAAAAAATCGGGGTAAAATTGGGAAAAAAATTGGGGAAAATGGGGAAAAAATGGAAAAAATTGGGGGGAAATTGGGGGAAAAATTAATAAAAAAATTTGAGGGAAGAAATTTAAAAATGAAAAAGAAAAATAAAAATAAAAATGGAAATAAAAATTTGAATAAATTTAAATATTAAAATAAAAATTTAAAAAAAAATTTAAAATAAAAAGAGGAAAAATTAAAGAAAAATGAAGGGAAAAAATGAAAGATTTAGAATAAAAATAATTAAAATAAAATAATAAAAAATGAAATGAAAATTAAAATGAAATGAAATAAAAATTGAAAAAATAAAAAGGAAAAATTGAATAAAAAATTGAAATAAAAAATTAGGAATAAAATTAATTAAAAAGAAATAAAATTAAAATTTAATTTTAAAAAGGAAAAAAATTCCCAAAATCGAGGGAAAAAAAGGGAAAAAATTCCGATTTTTAGGGGTAGAAAAAAGGGGAATAAATGAAATTAATTAAAAAAAATTATCAAGAAAAATATTTATAAAAATTTCTATTCAAAAATGGGGAAAATTCCGAATTTTTTCTTTTTTTCCTGGAGGTTTTTGGGGCGTCCTGGAGTTGGGAAGGGGAAAAAACCAAGAAAAAATGGGGGAAAATTTGGATTTTTTGGGGTTTGAAAAAATCAGAAAAAATGGGGAAAAAATGGGATAAATTTGGGAAAAAAAATTAGGAAAAAATCAGGAAAAAATGGGGAAAAAAGTCAGAAAAAAACGGGGAAAAATTTGAAAAAAATAGAAAAATAAAAATATAGAAAAACTGGAAAAATATAGAAAATTATTTAAAAAAAATACCAACTGACAGTTACACTTTGTTTGCAATGTGTGGCTGAGTGCCTCGATTTTTCCATGGATTTTTGGTGTATCCCTGAGTTGTAGAATTGTCCGGCCGGGCTGGGGAATTCTGGGAATGGGGGGAAAAATGGGAAAAAATGGGAAAAAATGGGGGGAAAATGGGGAAAAATGGGGATAAAATGGCAGAAATGGGAACAAAATGGCGGAAAATGGGAACAAAATGGCGGAAATTGGGAACAAAATGGCGGAAAATGGAACAAAATGGCGGAAAATGGGAACAAAATGGTGGAAATTTAAAACAAAATGGCGGAAAATTGGGGAAAAATTGGGAATAAAATGGGGAAAATTTGGGAATAAAATGGGGAAAATTTAGGGAAAAATTGGAAAAAAAATTTTAATAAAATGGCAGGAAAATTGGGGGGAAATTGAAATAAAGTTGAGGAAAAATAGGGGAAAATTGGAAAAAATGGGGGAAATTAAGGAAGAAATTGGGGGGAAACGATGGAAAAATGGAGGAAAAAATGGGGGAAATTGGGAGAAAATGGGAGAAAAATTGGGAAAAATTGGTTAAAAAATGGGGGAAAATCAGAAAAAAATGGAAAAAAATCAGAAAAATTGGAAAAAAATGGGGAAAAAATTGGGGACAAATTTGGGGGAAATGGGGAAATAATCAGGAAAAAATGGGGGGAAAATTGGGAAAAATTGGAAATAATGGTGGGGGAAATGGGGAAAAAATAGGGAATAAATGGGTAAAAAAAATTTAAAAAGGGGAAAAAATTGGGGGAAAATTGGAGAAAATTTGGGAAAAATGGAGGGAAAATGGGGAAAAAATGGAAAAAATTTGGGATAAATTGGGGGGAAAATGGGGAAAAAAACAGAAAAAATGGGAAAAAATGAGAAAAAATTTGGGGAAAAATGGGAAAAAATTGGGAAAAGATCATAAAAAAATGGAGGGAAAATGGGAAAAAATGGGGAAAAAATCAGAAAAAATGGGATAAATTGGGGGGAAAATTGGGGAAAAATCAGAAAAAATGGGGGGAAAATGGGGAAAAAAGTCAGAAAAAAATGGGGAAAAAAATTGAAAAAAATAGAAAAATAAAAATATAAAAAAAACGGGAAAAATATAGAAAATTATTTAAAAAAAAATACCAACTGACAGTTACACTTTGTTTGCAATGTGTGGCTGAGTGCCTCGATTTTTCCATGGATTTTTGGTGTATCCCTGAGTTGTAGAATTGTCCGGCCGGGCTGGGGAATTCTGGGAATGGTGGAAAATTCCGGAAGGTTCCGGAATGTTCCCGGCGTTTCTGCTCCTGGCTTTGTAGTTCATGTCCATGAGCGTTCTTGTAGCAATAAATGTGGCGTTTTTTTAATGTGGGGTTTGGTTTTTTGTGGGGGAAAATGGGGGGAAATTTGGGGGAAATTGGGGAAAAATTTGGGGAGAAATGAG
>JAGGNK010008904.1:0-14290 GCA_017590115.1 Montifringilla adamsi | reverse complement strand
AATGAGGGGGGAAATGGGGGAAAAATTGGGGGAATAATGGAAAAATTGGGGGGAAATTTGGGGAAAAAGTGGGGGGGAAATGGGAAAAAATTTGGAATAAATTGGGTGAAAATTAGAAAAAAAATTGGGAAAAATTAGGGATGAAATGGGAAAAAATGGGAGGAAAATGGAAGAAAATGGGGGAAATAATGGGGGAAAATTGGGGGGAAATTGAGGAGAAAATGGAAAAAATGGGGAGGAAAATGCTGGAAAAATTGGGGGGAAAGGGAAAAAATTGGGAGAAAATAGGGGAAAATTGGAGGAAATAATGGAGAAAAATTGGGGGGGAAATTGGGGAAAAAATGGGGGGAATAATGGAGGAAAAAGGGGGGAAAATGGGAAAAATTTGGGGAAAAATTGGGGGAAATAATGGAGAAAAAATGGGGGGAATTGTAGAAAAATGGGGGGAAATTAGGGAGAAATTGGGGAAAAATTGGGGAGAAATGAGGGGAGAAATTGGGGAAAATAGGGAGAAAAATGGGCAAAATTGAGGAAAAAATGGGGGAAAAATTGGGAAAAAATAGGGAAAAATTGGATGAAAAGGGGGAAAAATTGGGTGAAACAAAGGGGGGAAATGAGAAGAAATTAGGGGAAATGGGGAAAAATAATGGAGAAAAAATGCAGGAAAATGGTAGAAAAGTGGGGGAAAATTGGGTGAAAATGGGGGAAAAATAAGGAAAAAATTGAGAAAAATTTGGGGGGAAAATTGGGGGAAATAATGGAGAAAAATGGGGGAAAATGGGGAAAATTGGGGGGAAAACTGGGGGGAAAATGGGAAAAATTGGGAAAAACTTGGGGAACAATTGGGGGGAATAATGGAGAAAAAAGGGGGGAAATAATGGAAAAAATGGGGGGGAAATTGGGAAAAATTGGGGAGAATAGGGGAAAAATAATGCAGAAAAAATGGGGGGAAAAGGGAAAAAATTAGATAAATCCAAAGAGTGAGCAATGTAGAAAAGCACAATAAAAACCCCACGGTCAGGAAAGGGAGAAGAAAAGAATAAAAAGAATAAAATTAAAAATAAATAATGAAATAAATCTGGGAATATTCCTGGAATTATGGTAGGGAATAGAGAAATAAAATTGGGAATAAATAATGAAATATAAAATTCAAATCCCAAATATAAAATATAAAATCCCAAATCCAAACTGCAAAATCCCAAATTAAAAATTCAAATTAAATCCAGAATCCAAATCCCAAACGTCAAAATCCAAATGCAAAATTCAAAATACAAAATCCCAACATTTCAAATCCAAAACCCAAAATTCAAAATACCAAAAACACCAAGAAATGAAAATGGGGAGAAAAATAAATTTGGGATAAAAAGAGGGAAAAAAAAATAGGAAAAATTGAGGGAAAATGAGGGGAAAATCAGGGAAAAAAAATCAGAAAAAAAGTAGGAAAAATCAGGGAAAAAATCAGGAAAAATGGGATAAAATTAGGGAAAAAATCAGGATAAAATTAGTGGAAAAGCAGGAAAAAATGAAGGGAAAGTGGGATAAAATGAGGAAAAAAACCAGAAAAACCCAGAAAAAAATTGGGATAAAATCAGGGAAAAAATTTAGGAAAAACTGGGAAAATCAGGAAAATAAACTAGGAAAAAATGGGAAAAAAGTGGGATAAAATCAGGGGGAAATCAGGAAAAAATGGGAGAAAAGTGGGGGGAAATTAGGAAAAAAATCAGGAAAAATTGGGAAAAATTAGGGGGAAAAGGGAAAAAAAAGTGGGATAAAATCAGGGAAAAAAATAAAGAAAAACTGGGGAAAAATGGGAAGAAAAATGGGATAAAATTGGGGAAAATATGGAGGAAAATATGGACAAAAATAGGGGAAAATCAGGGGGGGGGAAATGGGAAAAAAGTGGGATAAAAATAGGGGAAAAAACCAGGAAAAAACCGGGAAAAAAAACTGGGAAAAAAAATAAGGAAAGAATTGGGAAAAATCAGGGGAAAAGTTAGGAAAAAAAGGGGGGAAATCAGAAAAAAAAAATTAAAGAAAAAGGGGGGGAATGTGGGATAAAATCAAAGGAAAAAATCAGGAAAAAGTGGGGAAAGTCTGGGAAAATTCAGGAAAAAAGTGGGATGAAATGAGGGAAAAATAAGGAAAAATTGGGGAAAATTGAGAAGAAATTGGGGGAGAACAAAGGAAAAAATGGGATAAAATCAGGAAAAAATAGGGGGGAAATGGGTAAAAAATGGGATTACATAAGGAAAAAATCAGGAAAATAGGGGAAAATTGTGGAAAAAATGGGATTAAATAAGAAAAAATCAGGAAAAATGGAGGGAAAATTGTGAAAAATGGGATAAAAGAAGGAAAAAATCAGGGAAAAGGGGGAGGGAAAATGGCAAAAAAACAGGGAAAAAACCAGGAAAAATAGGAAAAAAACGTAAGAAAAAACAGGAAAGAAATAGCAAAGTTTTATCAAGGCAAATATAATTAATAAATATCAAAGACACCGCGATAAAAACACAAAAATTCGGAAAATACACGGGCTCCAAGATGGCGGCGGCTCCCTCAGGGCAGCACAGGAGCAGCTCCGGAACATCCAGCGGGGCTCGACCGGCATGGAGGGGAAGAGCGGAGGGAAGCGGCGAGAAATCCTCGGGTGGAGCGGTAAAAAGCTGCCAAAAATTCCAGGAATAAAAGAAAAAGTCCTGAAATCCAAGAAAAAACCAGAAATCTCAAAAGTTCCTCAGGGTTTTTTTTTCCTTTCCCTTCAGACTCCAGGGTCCCCTCAGGCTCTGGGTCCCCTCAGGGTTTCCTCAGGCCTCAGGTTCGGGGAAAAATTGGGAATTAGAGGTAGAAAAAAGGTCCCAAAAATTCTAAAAAAAACCCAAAAAAGTTCTAAAATCCAAAAAAATTCAAAAATCCCAAAAAATTCCTCAGGGTTTTTCCCCTTTCCCTCAGGCTCCGGGTCTCCTCAGGGTTTTCCCGCCTTTCCCTTCAGGCTTTGGGTCCTCTTAGGTTGGGGGAAAAAATCGGGAATTAGAGGTGGAAAAAACTCCCAAAAACTCCAAAAAGACCCCAAAAAAAGTCCTAAAATCCCAAAAACACACCCAGAAAACCCCAACATTTCCTCCGTTTCTCCCCTTCCCCTCCGGCTCTGGGTCCCCTCAGCGTTTCCCGCCTTTCCCCTCAGGCTCCGGGGTCCTCTCAGGCTCGGGGAAAAACCGGGAATTAGAGGGAAAATGCTCCCAAAAACCCTCCAAAATGTCCTAAAATCCCAAAAATAGCCCTGAAATCCCAAAAATTCCCTCAGGGTTTCCCACCTTCCCCTCAGGCTCCGGGTCCCCTCAGGTTTTCCCGCCGGCAGGAAACCTTCGGGAGGGTCCGTTCCCCTCAGATCAATCCGAAGGTAGCGGCACAGGTACGGGGGAAAATCGGGAAGTAGAGGTGGAAAAAAGCTCCCAAAAATTCCAAAAAGACCCCAAAAAAAGTCCTGAAATCCCAAAAATACACCCAAAAACCCCAAAATTTCCTCAGTTTCTCCCTTTCCCCTCAGGCTCCGGGACTCTCAGGCGCTGCATCCCCTCAGAGTTTCCCTCCTTCCCCTCAGGTTCCAGGAAAAATTAGGAATTAGAGGCGGAAAAAGCTCCCAAACATTCCAAAAAACCCCAAAAAAGTCCCAAAATCCCCCCAAAAACCCGAAAAATCTTTTAAAAATCCCCAGGGTTTTCTCCCCATTCCCCTCAGGCTCCGGGATCCCCCCCAAAAACCCGAAAAATCCTTTAAAAAAACCCAGGGTTGTCTCCCCATTCCCCTCAGGCTCCGGGATCCCCTCAGGAATTCGAGGTGGAAAAAACTCCCAAAATTTCATCAAAAAGTAAAAAAAAAAAAATTCTTAAAATACACAAAAATACCCAGAAATTAAAAACAAAAAAACCCCTCAGGGTTCCTCGTCTTTGCCTCAGGCGCGGGGTCCTCTGAAAATTCCACATAAAAATCCCCGAAATTCCCAAATTTCTTCCTCTGATTCCCCCCAAAAAATCCACAAAATTCCCAATTTTTTCCCTAAAAATCCCCACAAAATTCCTCAAAATTCCCTTTTTTTTCCCTTCAATCTCCCCCCCACCCCCCCCCCCCCCAACCCATAACAAGTCTGCACATATCCCCCNCCCCCCCCCAAAATTCTAAAAAGTTCCCAATTTTCCCCCTAAAAATCCCAAATAATTCCCTCAAAATTCCCAAATGTTTTCCTGGAATTCCTCCCAAAAATTCTCCAAAATTCCCGAATTTTTTCCTTTAATTCCCCCCTAAAAATCCCAAAAAATTCCCTCAAAAAAAATCCCCTAAATTCCCAAATTTTTTCCTTCAATTCCTCCCAAAAAAAAATTTAAAAAATTTCCAAAAAAATCCCCAAAATTCCCAATTTTTTCCCCTAAAAATCCCAAATAAATCCCCCAAAATTCCCAAATTTCTCCCTGGAATACCTCCCAAAAAAATCACAAAAATTCCCCCCAAAATTTCCATTTTTCCCCCCTAAAAATCCCAAATAATTCTCCCAAAATTCCCAAATTTCTTCCTGGAATTCCTTCCCCAAAAATCCCAAAATCCCACAAAAAACCAGAATAAAACCACCAAAAAATTTTCAATTTTATTGCTCCAAAAAATCCCAAAATCCAGATTTTGTTTGGAATTTTTAAGGAAATTTTTTTGGTTCTTATTGATTTTAAAAGAATTTTTTTGGGTTTTTTAAAGGATTTTTTTGGGGTATTTTGGGTTTTTGAATTAAATAATTTTGGGTTTTTTTAATGCAATTTTTTGTGTTTTTAATGGAATTTTTGGAGTTTTGAGACTGAATTTTTTTCGGATTTTTGGGGTCTTTTTTGTGGAATTTTTGGGGCTTTTTTAAAGATTTATTTGGAATTTTTGCGGTTTTTTTTGGAAGGAATTTTTGAGGGTTTTTAAAGGAATTTTTTATATTTTTAAAGGAATGTTTTGGGGGTTTTTTAAAATAAATTTTTGGGGATTTTTAATTGAATTTTTTGGGTTTTTTACAAATTTTTTTTTTTTTTAGGGTTTTTTTGAAACTTTTTTTTATTATTATTTTATATGGAATTTTTGGGGGGATTTTTGGCAATTTTTAGGAATTTTTATTGGGGTTTTTGGAGGATTTTTAAGGATTTTAAAAAATTTTTAAATGGAATTTTTGGGGGATTTTTATGGAATTTTTAATGGATTCTTTTGCTTTTAAATTGAATTTTTTTTGGGTTTTTTATGCTTTTTTGGGTGATTTTTAATTGAATTTTAAAGGTTTTTTTTTAGGAATTTTTTTTAGGGTTTTTTAATGGAATTCCCAATCCCAAAACTTTATTAAAATTCCAAATTTCTCAACAAATTCCTGAATTTTTGGCTTTTCTGTGCATCTTTCCCTCCAAAATCCTGATTTTTCCTGGGAATTTTCCATGAAAAATGTGATTTTTTTCCTGGAATTTTCTGGGATTTTTCTCCTTTTTGAAGCTTTGGATTCTTCCATTTCCTGTGGGGAAGAAATTCAGGATAAATCCCAAAAAATTCTCTTTTTTCCCTCTAAATTCAAAAATTTTCCCTCAAAATTTCCATTTTTCTCCTCTAAATTCCCAAATCTCCCCCCCAAAATTCCCATTTTCTCCCTTACTAAAATCTCCATTTTCCCCCCAAAATTCCAAATTTTCCCCCCAAAATTTCTTTTTTTCTCCCAAAAATTCCCAAATTTCTCCCAAAAAATTCCCATTTTTTCCCTTTCTAAAATCTCCATTTCCCCCCAAAATTCCCAAATTTTTCCCCTCTAAACTCCCAATCATTCCCCCCAAAATTCCCACTTTATTACCCAAAATTCCAAATTTTTCTCCCCAAAATTCCCAAATTTTTCCTCTCCAAAATTCCTGTTTTTTCTTCAAAATTCCCCATTTTTCCATCCAAAATCCCACATTTTCTCCCAAAAAGATTCCCATTTTTACCCTCACTAATATCTCATTTTTTCCCCCAAAATTCCCCATTTCCCCCCCAAAATCCCATTGTTTTGCCAAAGTTCTCATTTTCCCCCTAAAATCTCAATTTTTTTTCGCAAAAAATTCAGATTTTTTCCCTCAAAATCCCATTCCCTCCCCCAAAATATTTCCATTTTTCCCCTCAAAAATTCCCATTTTCCCCTGAAAATCCTCATTTTACCCACCAAAATCACCATGTCCCCTCAAAATTCAAATTTTATCCCCCCAAATTCTAATTTCCCCCCCAAAATTCCCATTTTTAACCCTAAAATTCCCTTTTCCCCAAAAAAAATCCCATTTTATCCCCAAAATTTCCATTTTGCCCCTAAAATTCCCATTTTCCTTAAAGAACCCCCTCGTTTTTCCTAAAAAAAATTTCATTTTTTGCCTACAACATCTCAATTTTCCCCCCAAATTTCCTTTTTCCCCCCCCAAAATCCACATTTTTCCCCTAAAATTCCCATCTTTTTCCTCAAAATTCCTATTTTTCCCTCCATATTCCTAAAAATTCCCAATAAAATTATTCCTACCCGAAAATTTGCATCTTAATTCGGAATTCCGGAGCGTTTCCACTTGGGCATAGCAACAATCCAGCTCTGCAACAGCACAAAACCAACATTTTAACATTCCCAACCTTTTATTTTCTTCATCCAAACATATTCGCAGAGAAAATTACAACAATTTCTTGGATTATTTATTAATAATTTAATAGTTTTCGGGATTATTTTTAAGATAAAAAGCGGCTTCCCCTCAGAGCCGCCGCTTCCCCTCAGAGCCGCCGCCATCTTTGCCGCCCCCCTTTTCCCGCGCTCACCCCTCAGCCGCTCCTCCGGCAATGGCTCCTCCGTGGATCCCGACGTTTTCCCGGTAACCGATCCCGGGAATGTTACCGGGAACGGAAATGGGAAGGACACCGGACGTGGTATGGCCGCCTGGGCTCGGTCCTAGCGTCGGCTGAGGCGGGGTGGGGGGGAAGCCGGGATGGATCCCGCGGATGAAAGCGGGGAAGGGAAATGGCGAATTTGGCTTCCTTAGGGTCCCTGTCCCCTGTGGGGTCCCGCCATGATTCTCCCTCACGAAACCCGCCATGGTTTCCCCTCAGGGGTCCCGCTCCGGTTTCCCTTCAGGGGTCTCGTTCTGCGGTCCTACCGTGAGTCCCGCCATGGTTCCCCGTCAGGGGTCCCGCTCCGGTTTTCCCCTCATGAATCCCGCCATGGTTCCCCCTCAGGGGTCCCGCCATGATTCCCCTCAGGAATCCCCCTCCGGTTTCCCCTCATGAATCCCGCCATGGTTCCTCCTCAGGTGTCTCGCTCTGCGGTCGTACCGTGAGTCCCGCCATGATTTCCCTTCAGGGTCCCGCTCCGGTTTCCCCTCAGGGGTCCCGCCATGATTCCCCCTCAGGGGTCCCGCCATTCGTCCCGTTCCGGTTCCCCCTCAGGGATTCCGCTCCGGTTTTCCCACATGAATCCGCCCATGGCTCCCCTCAGGGGTCCCGCCATGGCTCCCCCTCAGGATTCCCGCTCCGGCTTTCCCCGTCAGGAGTCCCGCCATTGGTCCCGCTCCGGTTTCCCCTCAGGGGTCTCGCTCTGCGGTGGTACCGTGAGTCCCGCCATGATTCCCCCTCAGGGGTCTCGCACTGAGGTCCCGCCATGGGTCCCGCTCCGGTTCGCCCTGAGGGGTCTCGCCATGATTCCCCCTTCAGGAATCCCGCTCCAGTTTCTTCTCAGGGGTCTCGCTCTGCGGTCGTACCGTGAGTCCCGCCATGATTCCCCCTCAGGGGTCTCGCACTGAGGTCCCGCCATGGGTCCCGCTCCGGTTCCCCCCTCACGTTTCCCCTCAAGCTCCCGCCATGGTTGTCCCTCACGGTTCCCGCTCCGAGCCCCACCGTGCCCCGGCGGCCGCCGCGGTCCCGCCCCCGCTGTCTCTCTATGGTGCGGCGCGGCCGCTCTGCCCCGCTCGGAGGCCGCGCTCGGGCCGGGCCGGGCTCGCCCCGGCGGCTGCGCGCGCAGCCCCGCGGGGTCCCGGCCCCGGGCCCAGCCGGGCCGGCAGCAGCGAGCGGCGCCGGCAACAACCAACGGCCGAGCCGGGCCGGCAACCCCGGGCCCCAGCGGCCCCGTCCCGCCGGGCCGGCGCATGGAGAAGCCCGGCAGGATGGACTGTCCCGCGCTGCCTCCCGGCTGGAAGAAGGAAGAGGTGATCCGAAAGTCGGGCCTGAGCGCCGGCAAGAGCGATGTCTACTACTTCAGGTACGGGCCCGAGGGATCCCGGTGGGGCTGCCGAGGTTGGGGGGCTCCCGGAGCCGCGGCTGGGTAGGGACAGTGGGGTCGGTGCCCACACGCCGCCGGCCCGGCTGTCATAGCTCGCTCTCTTCCGCCATGGCTCTGGCAGGGCTGTCCTGTCACGGGGCGATTCCGGTTCCCTGTGTGAGGGGGAGCGCGGGCTCCTGTCAAGGAGGGGAGCTCGGAGTTTTGTCACGGGGCGGTTCCGGTTCTCTGAGGGGGAACCGGGCTCCTGTCGCGGGGGAGCTCGGGGCGATTCTGGTTCTCTCCGAGGGGAGCTAGGGCTCCTGTCACGGGAGGAGCTCGGAGTTTTGTCACGGGGCGGTTCCGGTTCTCTCTGAGGGGGGACCGGGCTCCTGTCACGGGGCGATTCCGGTTCACTTTCTGAGGGGAACCGGGGCTCTTGTCACGGGGGGAGCTCGGAGTTTTGTCACGGGGTGGTTCCGGTCCTTTCTGAGGAGGAACCGGGTCTTCTTTCACGGGGCGGTTCCGGTTCTCCCTGAAGGGAAACCGGGCTCCTGTCACGGACGATTCCGATTCTCTCTGAAGAGGATTCCTGGTTCTTTTCACTGGGGGAGCTCGGAGTTTTGGCACGGGACGATTCCCGTTCCATGAGGAGGAACCGCCTCCTGTCACCGGATGGTTCCGGTTCTCTGTCTGAGAGGGATTCGGGGCTCCTGTCACGGGAGGAGCTCGGAGTTTTGTCACGGGACGATTCCGGTTCCATGAGGGGGAACCGGGCTCCCCTCCCGGGACTGTTCCGGTTCTTTCTGAGGGGGAACCGGGGCTCCTGTCAAGAGGAGAGCAGGGATTTTTGTCCCGGGACGATTCCGGTTCCATGAGGGGGAGCCGGGCCCCCCTCACGGGACGACTCCGGTTCTAGGAGGGGGAACCGGGCTCCCCTCCCGGGGCGGTTCCGGTTCTTTCTGAGGGGGAGCCGGGCTCCTGTCACGGGAGGAGCTCGGAGTTTTGTCCCGGGACGATTCCGGTTGCATGAGGGGGAACCGGGCCCCCCTCAAGGGACGACTCCGCTTCTGTGAGGGAGAACCGGGCTCCCCTCACGGGGCGAGTCCGGTTCCTTCTCTGAGGGAAATCTCGGTTTTTTAAATGAATTTTTAGGAGTTTTGAGGGATTTTTGAGGTTTTTAGGGAATTTTCTTGGGAAAAATTAGGGTTGGGTTTTTTAATGGATTTTTTGGGGGGTTTTAATGGGATTTTTGAGGGGTTTAATGGGATTTTTTGGGTGTTTTTAGGGATTTTTAATGGAATTTTTGAGGTGAAAAATGGGGATGGGAAGGGGAAAACCGGGATTGGGATTTTTATGGATTTTTTTTCTTGTTTTAATGGAATTTTTGAGGGATTTTTGTGTTTTTAAAGGGATTTTTTGAGAGGTTTTTATGGAATTTTTGAGGTGAAAATTTGGGATGGGAAGGGGAAAACCGGGATTGGAATTTTTAGGGTTTTAATGGATTGTTTTTGGGGGGGAATTTTTGGCATTTTTAGGGATGTTTTTGGGGGAAAAATTGGGATTTGAGGGGAAAAATGTCAGACTGGGAATTTTATGGATTTTTTTTGGGTTTTAATGGAATTTTTGGGATTTTTTAGGTATTTTTTGTGGGAGTTTTTAGATAATTCCAGCTTTTTTTGGGATTTCTACCTGGGAAAATCCACTCTGGAAGGACTCGGATGGAAGAGGAGTGGGAAAATGAAGGTTATTATGGAAATTAGCTCATTTGCATAATTAATTAACTCATTTTAATTTCCAGCTGAACGAGTTTATGCAAAAACCTGGATTAAAGGAGGGTGTGACGCTGAGAATTCCCAAATTTCTTCTCATGGGATGATCCTGCGTTTTCCTTTTGCTGTTCTGCCCTAAAATTTCAATTTTTCTCTTCCAAAATTCCCTAAAATCCTCAAAATCTCCAACAAAAATCCCAATTTTTCCCCTCTAAAATTCCCTAATAATTGCCCAAAAAAATTGTCTAAAAAATTCCCAAAACTTCCCAAAAAAAAGTCCCCAAGAAAAGCAGAAAAATCCCCCAAAATTCCCTAAAAATCCCCCAAAAATTCTGGAAAATTCCCTAAAAATTCCCCAAGTTTCCCAAGAATTCCCTAAAACATCTCCAAAAATTTCATAAAAACCTAGAAAAAAATTGCTAAAAATTCCCCAAAACCCGCCGAAAGTCCCCGTTTTTTCCCCAAACCCCCCAATCCCCACCCCCTTTCCCCACGTTCACCTTCCCTCCCCTTGCAGCCCCAGCGGGAAGAAGTTCCGCAGCAAGCCGCAGCTGGCGCGCTACCTGGGCAACGCGGTGGACCTGAGCTCCTTCGATTTCCGCACGGGCAAGATGATGCCCAGCAAGCTGCAGAAGAACAAACAGAAACTCAGGAACGACGCGCTCAACCCCAACAAGGTGGGGGAAATTCAGCTTCCTTTGCTTGTAATTACTCTGCTTCCTTCCCAACATTTCCCCAAAATTTCCCCAAAATTTCCCCAATTTTTCCCGTTTTTTTCCCATTTTTTCTCCATTTTTCCCCAATTTTTCTCCATTTTCCCCCCATGTTATTCCCCATTTTTTCTCCATTTTATTCCCAATTTTCCCCAATTTTTCCCCAATTTTTTCCCCAATTTTTCCCCAATTTTTTCCCATTTTTCCCCCAATTTTTCTCCATTTTCCCCCCATGTTATTCCCCATTTTTTCTCCATTTTATTCCCAATTTTTCCCCAATTTTTCCTGATTTTCCCCCCAATTTTTCCTGATTTTTCCCATATTTTCCCCAATTTTAAAAATTCCAAAAAAATCCCTAAAAATTCTTTAAAAATTCTCCAAAAATTCCAAAAAAATCCCTAAAAATTCTTTAAAAATTCTCAAAAAATGCTCAAAAAATTCTCAATCAATTCCAAAAAAAATCCCAAAAAATTCTCAAAGAAATCTCAACAAATTCTCAAAAACTCCTCAAAAAATCCCTAAAAATTCCCAAAAAAATCCCTAAAAATTCCCAAAAAAATCCCTAAAAATTCCCAAGAAATCCTCAAGAAATCCCAAAAAAATTCATAAAAATTCTCAAAAAATGTTCAAAAAATTGTCAATCGATTCCAAAAAAATCCCCAAAAAATTGTCAAAAAATTCTTAAAAAAATCCCTAAAAATTCTCAAAAAATTCTCAAAAAAATCCCTAAAAATTCCTAAAAATTCTTAAAAAACTGTCAAAAAATTCACCAAAAGTCCTGAAAAAATCCCCAAAACTCCTCAAAAACTTTCCAAAACATTCGCCAAAATTTCTCAATGAGTTCCATAAAAATCCCTAAAAATTCTCAAAAAATCCCCCAAAAAATCCTCCAAAATTTTCTAAAAATTCTCAAAACCCCTTAAAAAATTCCCCCAAAACCCCCTAAAAAGTCAGAATGTTTCCCTCTAAAACCCCCAAAACCCGCCGAAAGTCCCCGTTTTTTCCCCAAACCCCCCAATCCCCACCCCCTTTCCCCACGTTCACCTTCCCTCCCCTTGCAGCCCCAGCGGGAAGAAGTTCCGCAGCAAGCCGCAGCTGGCGCGCTACCTGGGCAACGCGGTGGACCTGAGCTCCTTCGATTTCCGCACGGGCAAGATGATGCCCAGCAAGCTGCAGAAGAACAAACAGAAACTCAGGAACGACGCGCTCAACCCCAACAAGGTGGGGGAAATTCAGCTTCCTTTGCTTGTAATTACTCTGCTTCCTTCCCAACATTTCCCCAAAATTTCCCCAAAATTTCCCCAATTTTTCCCGTTTTTTTCCCATTTTTTCTCCATTTTTCCCCAATTTTTCTCCATTTTTCCCCCATGTTATTCACCATTTTATTCTAAATTTTCCCCAATATTTCCCCAATTTTTCCTGATTTTCCCCCCAATTTTTCCTGATTTTTCCCATTTTTCCCCCAATTTTTCTCCATTATTCCCCCATGTTATTCACCATTTTATTCTAAATTTTCCCCAATATTTCCTCAATTTTTCCTGATTTTCCCCAATTTTCCCCCCAATTTTTTCCCATTTTTTCTCAATTTTTTCCCAATTTTTTCCCATTTTTTCCCATTTTTTCTCCATTTTTCCCCAATTTTTCTCCATTTTTCCCCCATTTTTTCTCATTTTTCCCCCATTTTATTCCCCATTTTTCCTCCATTTTATTCTAAATTTTCCCCAATATTTCCTCAATTTTTCCTGATTTTCCCCAATTTTCCCCCCAATTTTTTCCCATTTTTTCTCAATTTTTTCCCAATTTTTTCCCATTTTTTCCCATTTTTTCTCCATTTTTACCCCATTTTTTCCCCAATTTTTCTCCATTTTCCCCCATTTTATTCCCCATTTTTTCTCCATTTTATTCCCAATTTTCCCCAATATTTCTCCAATTTTTCCCCAATTTTTCCTGGTTTTTTCCCCATTTTTCCCCCAATTTTTCTCCATTTTTCCCCCATGTTATTCCCCATTTTGTCTCCATTTTATTCCCAATTTTCCCCAATATTTCCCCAATTATTTCTCCCCAATTTTTCCTGATTTTTCCCATATTTTCCCCAATTTTTCTCCATTTTTTCCCCATTTAATTCCCCATTTTTTCTCCATTTTGTTCTAAATTTTTCCCCAATATTTCCCCAATCTTTCCTGATTTTTCCCCATTTTCCCCCCAATTTTTTCCCATTTTCCCCCCATTTTATTCACAATTTTCCCCAATATTTCCCCCAATTTTTCCTGATTGTCCAGAAATTTTCTCCAATTTTTTTTCTATTTTCCCCCTTTTTTTCCAAATTTTCTCCCAAATTTCCACCATTTTATTCCATTTTTCCCAACTTTCTCCCTGTTTCCCCCCCAATTTTTTCCAATTTTATTCCCAATCTTCTCCCATTTTTTCCCCATTTTTCCCCATTTTTTCCCCCATTTTATTCCCAATGTTCCCCAATATTTCCCCTAAATTTTCCCCATTTTCCCCAAATTTCCCCATTTTCCCCCCAATTTTTTCCCATTTTCCCCCCATTTTATTCACAATTTTCCCCAATATTTCCCCCAATTTTTCCTGATTGTCCAGAAATTTTCTCCAATTTTTTTTCTATTTTCCCCCTTTTTTTCCAAATTTTCTCCCAAATTTCCACCATTTTATTCCATTTTTCCCAACTTTCTCCCTGTTTCCCCCCCAATTTTTTCCAATTTTTCCCTCCAATTTTCTCCCAATTTTCCCCCAATTTTCCTCAATTTTTTTCAAATTTTTCCCGAATTTTTCCTCAATTTTATTCCCAATCTTCTCCCATTTTTTCCCCATTTTTCCCCCATTTTATTCCCAATGTTCCCCAATATTTCCCCTAAATTTTCCCCATTTTCCCCAAATTTTCTCCCAATTTTCCCACCATTTTATTCCTATTTTTCCCAATTTTCTCCCTGTTTTTCCCCCAATTTTTTCCAATTTTTCCCCCCCATTTTCTCCCAATTTTCCCCAATTTTTCTCCATTTTTTCTCATTTTTATCTCATTTTTCTCCCATTTAATTCCCATTTTTCCCCCATTTCTCCAGATTTTTTCTCCATTTTTCCCACCTATTCCCCCCAATTTTCCCCCAATTTTCTCCCATTTTGTCACCAACTTTTCCCACATTTTCTACGTTTTTCCCCAATTTTTCCTGATTTATTCCCCATTTTTCACCAAAATTTTCCCCATTTTTTCACCATTTTTTTCCATTTTTTCCCAATTTTTCCCCAATTTTTCTCCAATTTTTCCCCTATTTTTCCAAATTCTTTCACTATTTTTCTCCCATTTTTCCCCTGTTTTTTCCCCCATTTTTCTCCAAATTTCCTTAATTTTTCCCGAATGTTTTACCAATTTTCCTCAATATTTTCCCCCATTTTCCCCCCACATTTCCCCCAATTTTCCCAAATTTTTCTTTATTTTTCCCCCATTTTTCCCCAATTTTCTCCCATTTTTTCTCCAATTTTCCCTCCCAACTTTTCCCCCCTTTCCCCCCCAATTTTTCCCAATTTTCCCCCAATTT